>PVKP010003629.1:0-106317 GCA_004027715.1 Plecturocebus donacophilus | reverse complement strand
ACACAAGAACACAAAATCAAACACCGCATGTTCTCACTCATAGGCGGGTGTTGAACAATGAGAAAACATGAACACAGGGAGGGGAGCACTATACGCTGGGGTACGTTGGGGGGAAATAGGGGAGGGACAGTGGGGGGTGGGGAGGTGTGGGGAGATAGCATGGGGAGAAATGCCAGATATAGGTGAAGGGGAGGAAGGCAACAAATTACACTGCCACGTGTGTACCTATGCAACAATATTGTATGTTCTTCACATGTAACCCAAAACCTAAAATGCAATAAAAAAATAAATAAATAAATAAATAAATAAAGTACTCAAACGAAAGCAATAAAACAAAAACCTAGTTAAGAAATAAGCAAAGGATCTAAATCAATATTTTTCAAAAGAAGACATAAAAATGGCCAACAGATAAAAATTTCTCAACATCACTAATCATTGGTGTAATTCAAATAAAAACCATAATAAGCTATCACTTCACACCTGTTAAGGTGGCTATTACCCAAAAGACAAATGATAAATGTTGTCAAGGATGTGGAGAAAAGGGAACCCTTGCATATAGTTCATAACAATGTAAATTAGTATAGCCATTATGGAAAACAGTATGGAGGTGTCACAAAAAATTAAAAATAGAACTACTACATGATCCAGCAACACACTACTGGGTATATATCCCCCCAAAAACCAGTATATCAAAGAGATATCCATATTCCCATGCTCATTGCAACATTATTCACAATTGCCAAGATAGGGAATCAATCTAAATGTCCATCAGTGGATGAATGGAAAACAAAAATGTGGTATACACATACCCTATAGAACACTACTCAGACTTTAAAAAGAAGGAAATCTTGTCATTTTCAGCAATGTGGATAAACCTGGAGGACGTTTTGTTAAGTGAAATAAGCCAGGCACAAAAAGACAAATATTGCATGATTTCACTTATATGCGGCATTTTAAAACTGAAACTCATAGAAGTAGAAAGTAGAATTATGATTACCAGGGGTTGAGGGTGGGGAGGGTAGATTGGAGACTTAGTGGTTAAAAAGTACAACATTTCTGTTAGATAGGAGGACTAAATTCAAGAGATCTATGTACAATACAGTGACTACAGTTATTAACAATGTATTATATACTTGAAAATTTCTAAAAGGGTAGAGTTTAAGTGTTTTCATCACAAAAAATGTTAAGTATGTGAGGTCATACATATGTTAACTAGTGTCAAGTTAGCCATTTCACAATGTATACATATTTTGAAATGTCATGTTTGATATCATAAATATATAAAATTCTTATTAATTAAAAATACTAAAAAATAATTAAAAGTTAATTCCACTCACATGAATACATAACCCCTCCCAGTGAAATTCATTTTTTATCTAATAAAATTTAAATTCCTTTGCATGTCACGTAAGGTCCTTCAAGATTTGGCTCCTATTTGTCTCTTTGTCTTATTCTTTTTTCTTACCACTCTGTCTTCTTATCGGTTCAGTTCTCCTGAACTATTTGCATTTCTTCAAATAAGTTTTGTAACTTCTGCCTTTGCATGTGTGGACTGTCTCCCCCTTCTTTTTGATTATGAGAAAGCCTTAATAATCTTTCAAAATTAATTTGCTTCTCGACTCTTCTAGGAAGTCTTTCCTGGCCTTCATAAGTAGAATGAAACCCTTTTTTGGGCTTCTAGAGTATCTTCCATTGCAATTATTGCCCTTACTCAACTACTGTTGTTAATGATTTGTATGTTTCTCTCATGACTCTAGTCTCTACTTGCCATTCTATCCTCAGCATTGAGCCTGCTGTCTAGTACCTAGACATATTTTTATTAACTGGGTTAATGAGAGTTTTAGGACTTACAGTTAACATTTACTTTGATGTGCATTTCCCAGAACATCTATAAGGTCCCCCTCAGTGAGGAAAGGAGAGTTTTCCAGGCTGTTGATTCAGTTATTTCTCATGTGCTTCTCTGGAGCACACTGAGGCTGCAGATGTGATTTCACTCCAAGGCACCCTTTGCTACTTATTTTTTGGTCTTCTCTACTTCTAGAATTTCAAAAGATGAAGCAAAATACCTTCTGTGGTATAGGAAATTTTAAGAAGACAGTTCTGTGTATGTATGTGCACATGCATGTGCTTCTCTGTAGCTTACCCTTTACGTACAGTGTCATTTCATAGTCAAATGCCCTGCACATAGAAGACTCCCAACAGTTTGTGATTGAAAGACTGATCTCTCCCATGTATCTTTTCAAATACTCAGACCTGAAGCCAAACCAGATAGCAGAGCATTTCCAAAAGAGCCATAGACTTTTGTCTTTAATTTTTTTTTTTTTTTTTTGAGATGGAGTCCCATTCTGTTGCCCAGGCTGGGGTGCAACAGCACGATCTCAAGAGCCATAGACTTGTAACCCTCCAATCCTCTGCCTCCACGTCACTGCCTCATCCTGAATCATCCTTTCTTGTATTGTCTACCCACTTCTCAATCAGAGCTAAATCAAATGCCGTAACTTCTGTGAGTGTGTTTTTGATCCGTCAAACAGAATAAACAGCTTATTCTTTCTCCTTCTCACAACTTGCTGTCACTTTTCTCTTAAGAGCAGGGCACCTGTTTTCCTTTTTGTATCTTTCCAGAACTTGGCATGCTGTTTGGCACATGAATATACCTAACAAATATTTGCAGAAATGAATTAAACTGAAATAAGTAAATAAAAGAATTCACATACGAAATATTTTTGAGCGAGTAAATATTTCAGATTGTGCGAAGATACTGAGAAGCTAGATGAGCTCTCAGCAAATCTGTGAAATACGAAAACCTGAGCATGGCACCTTCAAGCTTCAGTTCCCACCACTTCTCTGCAGCTCACCCCTAGGCTCATATGGCAGTGTTAGGTCTCAAACCCTCAGAGCCTTGCTAAAGTGCTTGATAATAAATGCTTAATGTACAATCCTTCCAAGAGTAGTTGCATTTTAACTGGAAACATTTAAAGGACATTTAAACAGAAAACAACAACAACAACAACAAGGAATAAGTAATGGTGGAACTACAAACACCTTGATGATTGGTAGGGGAGAGACAGTCGATCAGCAGTGAGCTTTCGGAATGCCCCGCAAAGCGCAAGACACCAGCAGCTGTTGCCTTTTTGTCTGAGATGACTTTCTCTGGACTTTCATGTAGATAAAACTTTCTTAAAACAAAATTTTAAGGGAACTATGCAATAGTTAAATTGCAATCCCTGTCAAAAATCACTAGTGTTTTCTTCAGAATAGAAAGCAATTTTTAGAATAACTTAAGCATTGAAAGTAGACTCCTATAATTTCAATCAAGCATAATTGATGGGGAAATAAAGGGAAGCCAGGAGGTACCCCTAACATGAAGAAAGCTCTCTCCCTGGTTTGGTTCCATTACACAGCTGCTTTGCTGGTCTCCCAAAGGAGTCCTAAAACTGAAGGCATGAGTAGAGAATTGCTGATATTTATCAGGTAGGAGCAAGTTAAAATGGAAAAAGGCAAAGTCAAAGTAGTAAAACATGAAGAGCTTTCCTCAGACATCTTTCTTCCAGGAAATATAACACATAACACACTTTAAAAACCTCATCTCATTAACCTCTACTGGATTTTTTGGGTGGTTTTGTAAATACTCATAGTTTTAAATAGTTAAGTGTGCCAGAATATATTAGTGGCCTTACTGAACAGTTAGTGCTGTAGACCCGATTCTTCAGTATTCACCTTAGAAAACAGTCATTAGCCAAGTCAAGGCTAAGACAAGACCATGGAAAGCAGATAGGGAAAGTGGATGAACTAGCAGGAGGCAAGTTCAATTATTTTGCTTCTCTCGGTTGTCAGGAAAGATTAAATCCTCTGATATTTTATGTTCAACTGCAGTTTCTTCTTAGACATTTGCTTTGTGGTTCCCTCATCAAGTTTTTTTTTTTTTTTTTTTTTTTTTTTTTATCTTCTATGTATACAAATTGGAGAAATGACACAGAACATTTACAAATCTATTACTCCAATCATCATCTGATTTAGAAAAAGTAATGAAGAAATCAAAACTCACTTTGGTAGGATGCAACCTTCCCACTAAGCATCACCTCCCACATCAGAGGTCTCCTTTAAAGATCTGAGTGGAGTGCTTTCCCAGTGTCTTAGACAACCTGAAGAAAAACATGGAAACACTGAGAGTATCACCTCCTCTCAGAGAAACGAGGCTAAAATCCATAAGGGAAGAAATAAATGGATTAGAAAAAGATTTCAGACGGCAGAAAAAAAGGTGGGCAGAGATTACAGGAGCCACATAATAAATAGCCCAGAATTCATTGAGTTACACATTCCCTCTGCTAAGAATGAATTAACCAAAATACAAATTTGGAAAGCCATTATGATTTACAAACCACAATGTATGTAGGACACCAAAAACACTTGCTTTGTCATTGGTTTGGTTGTCAGCAAACCTCAGGACTCTTGTCTTTTTGACGTGATTGCAGCTAAAGCATGGGGAGAAACTCGCACTCCCACCAAGTCTGTTAACATAAGTGAAGGCAGGGCACAGTGGCTCATGCCTGTACTCCCAGCACTTTGGGAGGCCGAGGCGGGTGGCTCACCTGAGGTCAGGAGTTTCAGACCAGACTGGCCAACATGGTGAAACCTGTCTCTATTAAACACACACAAAATTAGCAGGGCATGGTAGCAGGTGCCTGTAATCCCAGGTACTCAGGAGGCTAAACCTGGGAGGTGGAGGTTGAATTGCTTGAACCTGGAAGGCCAAGACTGCAGCGAGCCGCTTGAACCCGGGAGGCGGAGGTTGCAGTGAGCTGAGATGGCGCCAACGCACTCCAGCCTGGGTGGTAAGAGTGAAACTCATCTCAAAGATAAATAAATAAATAAAATAATATAAGTGGAATCTATCTAAAAATAATTTTTATAAAAGACCTCAAACAGAGAAAACAAAGATTAGCAAGCAATTATTTATCCTGCTACAAGGAAGAATAAAATAAGAAAAATTACTATCTCATTGTGACTAACATATCAAATCCAGCATCTTGAACATGAGACAAACATTTCCTCATCATTGTCATCTAAGCAGATAGTTGAATGTCCTGGATAAGATTTAGAAATTATAATCAGTACTTATTTTACATAACAGAGGAAATAAAAGCTTTTCTAAATTCACTAGCAGTTCCTGCTACTTTCCTTAGATTTCCTATTGAAGAATATTAAACATATTTATATTGAGGACTAGACTTTCTGAATGTCATTGTTAATCTTTTTGAATACTCAGTAAATTGTAATCTCCTGGTGGGGAGTAAACATTCCTCCAATATTGAGCCTAGACAACCCTTTATAAGCAGTTTGAAAACGGTAAAGGTTGGAAAAGAGTGCTTTCCAAGTTATTGGAATGACTCAAACACTCAACTTCAATCTGAACTGAATCAACCAATTTTTCTCTTTTCTAATGAAAAGAAAACGGTTTTCTGACTTTTGTTGTTGTCTAAATTCTTCTGCTTGCTGTCTGACTAGTTTATGACTAAAAGGATTGGCTAGTATAAGTGAGAGAAACAGAAGTAGCCCTGAAATTGTTGCCCAGAAAACCTCAGCAAGGCTGAAAAAGGAACACTTTAACTCTTACCCTACAGCTGCCATGGGAGCAATGCATGTTCGTGGAAGGGTAGGGGTGGGGCCACAAAGAAAATAAATGAACTAAAAAAAAAAAATCGAGAAAGTACTTAATGCTAAGAGTCCTCCAGGCTGTGTGGATCCTGGAGGACTCTGAAATATGTTCTTTGAATACCTGAAGACAAGGTCTATAAAGATCCTTGGTGCTGAGGCTGCAGGGCTCACTACAAAAGACTTCTCACAGCAGGCATTAGCAGAGTGTTTGCAATGATGCAGTCTTTTGCAGGTTCATGATACAGCTGGGCAGAAGCAGAGCAATAGATACACAGATGATTAATCATTATGCTGTCTATATGAAGCATGAACTCTATATGTGCTAAAACTAAACTACAAGCAACTGAAGACAAACAGAAGGAGAATTTTGATATTGAAATTCTCATTGTTGATATGAGAAATAACGTGCAATAAGGAGTGGTGTTCAGGGTGGAAGCCGAGAAGTATCCAGGGTCCATGGATACAAACATACATGTTATGCTGTGAATGCTGAGGATAGTATTAAGTACTGTCAGAATTGGAGGCCAAGTAGCACAACTGAAAACAAAAACCACTAAATTGTGAACATTACAAATTAGTTTGGAGACTCTCCCTTTCATAGGGCTATCCCTGCTCTCTTCCCTTGACCACCCCAAGGGCAATGCTAGTTCAGCAGAACTGCTGATGTTACCACCCCTCAACCCTGCCTTCATTTGACTCTGGTAGATATAAGATGTAGGTGGAAAGAAGACTGCAGAGGTCCTCTTTGGATAGGGAGAGGGAAGTACGTTGTTAACAAAAGATATTCCTTTTCCTAAGTTCCCTGGGCAAAGGGGTGAAGTGAGGGGGTCAGGGAAGGGGAAAGGAAGGCTCCAAGTTAATCACTCTCACAGATGTGGAAGGATTGATGTTTGTCCAGCAGCCTGTCTGTCTGGAACTTGCTTATAGTCAGGTTTCCATCAGCATTCAAGAGAGATGGTGTAGGGTGGATGGCTACATGTGAAGAGGGCCAGGGTTGGGCCTCTAAAGTACCTGGTGCTCCAGAGGTACAGAAGATGGGATTCACCAGTGCTTGCAGGATCCAAGGCTGGAAAGTTGCTGAAGGTGCATGTGATGAGCAAGTGCCATAGAGAATGGCAGAGACATGGAGAATAGAGGAAGCATGCAAGAGGCTGCCAGCTGGGGATTAGCTAGAAGATGCAAACCAACTTTTCAAGGAGCTACCCATCCCCAAGAACACTGTTAGGACTAAGGCAATTCATTGCAGGGCTGACTGGCAATTAATTGGCCACAGCTACAATTCCTATACAAACCTCATGGATGACAAGTGGATCAGGATATAAGGTGCACATTGAAAAAAGGAAGAAGTCTGGGGATAGGAGGGAACAGTCAAGTGTATTATTTGTATCAGGAAAATAAAAGTATTCTCAGAATCCACATAACAAGCTTTTGCTTATTTCTCATTAACCACAATTAGGTCACCCAGGTACCATAGCTACAAGGGCACCAGGGTAATTTTTAGGTTATTTAACCTTTATAGTAATGGAATAACTTTCCAATAGCATCTCAGATTTATAGTCATGTTAAAGGAAGTTCTCTCTCAATTCTCTCACTCTGTGGCTCTGTCCTAGGCAGGGGAAAGAGAGGTGAGTGTGAGTGGAGAGATGAGATGAGGGTAAGCCCAACACCTCACTCACCCACCGAGACACCAGATGCATGCATTTGGCCTGTGTTGACTGCAGGCAAGAGAAGGAGATGGGGAGAGAAAGAAAAACGTCTTTAAACTACATAGGAAAATGAACAAGACAGAGTCTTAACAAACCAAAATGAGACTGTTCTACTAATTGAAAGAGATGAAAAAGGAAATAGAATTGGATGAGGATTATTAAGGGAATATTCCATCAGCTGGAAAGAAGGCTTTGACTGGGTACAGTTAGCAGCAGTTATTAGTAAGATAATATCCTTTTATTCCCATACAACTAACAAACTCAGACTTCTGCCTAAATTACACTGAAGTTAACTGTTTATTATTAATAAATCGAGTATATCCCAGTGGGTAGATTCAGACCTTCTTGGTTAAATTTCTTTTGTTTTATAAAGTTCTGAGCTGAAAGGAACACTTAAGAAGACACGCCTCATAAAAATACACAAAATTGATTTTTGTAAGATCCTCAGATGGGTTACTAAATAATCAAATGCATGCTTTATAAAGTTATGTATTAACACAGCCTGGTTCTATTTGGGAATAATATGTATTTTATATGTGACAGACTAAACGTTATTGCCAATTCATCTGTTTTCTTAAACTTCAGAGGATTTGTTCCCACTTACATCCCCTCTCCCATCCAGCAAGTCCAACATATTATTTAACTGTATAGTATTCAGCCATTGCCAACTGTGATCCTAACACATCTTTGCATATCCGTCTTGTAAGAGGTGGATAAACTCCTTCAAGTATAAATTCCTATTCTATAAGAAGTTGCTTTCCAACTTTTAGATCTGCTCCAGTTAACTGGAGGCAGCCACCAGAGCACTATGCTTGTCATGTAGCCCACAGAAACTGTAGATGTTTCTCATTTCTAAAGGAGAAATAAGTTGATTTGATCGTGAATAGTTGAGATTCCTGATACTCAACTCCACAAATATTTATAGAGTTTTATCTACCTGCAGACACCATGCCATGTGCTGTAGACACACAAAAGATAGGCCCTGCCCTTGAGAAACTCAAAATTTAGCTCTGAATGTGCTAGTAGGAGCATAAGCTAACATCCACATTGCATTGTGATAAGTACTATGTCAAAAATATTCACAAAGGTCTATGGAAGCACAATTGAAGGAGTCATTACATCTGCACAAAATACATTGTTCATTTATGAAAGAAAAAATCAATTAAAGGAATTCATCAAGATCTCAAAGTCAGTAAAATTCTACTCTGTATTAGAGAGAGCAGCATGTCCTTCTAAGCACGAAAGAAGAAAAAAATTACGTCTCACCCAACTCAAGGAAAGATTCACAACCTAAGTGCTGGCTGCCTCTGCAGAAACCTGCAGAGAAATTTTCTTATACTGCATCAGGTATAGCAGAAGGAAACAGCTGAAAGCTGAGGGGCAAATATCGGGAGCCCTGGCGTGATTGAAAAGAATTGCCAAGTGCGGGACGTACATTCCTCTTCCACCCAGCAGTGTGTTGCTTTTCATGGTTATGTGCTAAGACTTAAAATAATAAATAATAACAGTTATTTAGGGAGTGTCCATATGTCACTTGTATGTGTCTGGCATTATAAAATAGATTGAGGTATATTATTTCCAAATTTGTAACAATTCCACTATAATGTAAACATTATCACCTCTATTTTACAGATGAAGAAACATTGAATAGAGAGAAAATTATCCACAGGTGTGGAATTCAAGAGGTGAATTCAGTTTTATCTGACTTCAGTGCCTGTACTCTTCCCACTGTGCCAGGGAGACAGGACCATCAGAGACGGTTCAATTTCAGAGCAAGGAAAGGCATTCTTCCCTGGGACTCCTGGTTGCCATCCATAAGAAATTTACATGAAGTGTCCCCTCCTCTCTTGTGGTTTGGATCTGGATGTCTTAGGCCAAGGGTAAAACCAATGTTAGAATTCAAAAACTGTTTTCAAATGGCAAATGTTCTTCCTTCCATTGCTGCCAATTGATTTTTCCCCTCCAAAGTCTGATTTTGATTTTGCTAGTAAATATTGTTTCTATCTCCACCCTCACCAGCAAACACAGCTGGTTTGGGCTGTCAGAGATTCAAAGAACCTTCTGCAATAATTTAAACTATATGAAAACAATCAGGATAAAAAGGGGGAAGAATGTTTAAATAGATAACATCTTAAAATACAGGTTTGACATTGCTTGCATTTGTCGAAGCCAAGGAATGTTTAAAAAGACTTGGTATTTTTAGTGTGGTTCTCAGGCAGTTCTTCTAAATAGAAATGTCCAAAGTGAATGATGAAGTCAGCAAAGTGAATATTCGATTTCTGCATTTTCCGGTATTTTACAACAAAGAAGCAGGTCTTCAAGTCTGCCTTGCTACCAATTGACTGCAACCAAGATCTTTCTCTGAGTTTCAAGAAACTAGAAATTCTAGACTAGATGATTGAATTCTAGTTCTATCATTCTTTGTTTACATTCGTAAATCATGGAATCACTATTTTTTAAGTGTAGTTATTCTGTTTCCTCTAAACATACACTCCTTATAGCATTTATGTACCCTTGGGAGGGTAAAGCTTTGTACCAAAGGGTAAATAAAGCCACAGGGTACACATGAGAGAGATTTCTGGGAGAATCAACTTAACAATTTTCAAGGCAAAGAATTTTAAACACACCTTGATTAAGTTATAATTGACATATAATACATTGCACTTATTTCAAGTGTATAATTTTTAAAGATTTGACAAATATGTACATCTGTGAAACAATCACTACAAGATAGTGAATGTATTCCTTATTCCCCCACAGTTTTCTCATACCTTTGGAGTTCCTCCCTCATCTTCACTACCCCATCCCCACTTAACTGTTGTCACTGTATATTAGTTTTCATTTCCTAGAATTTCATGTAAATGAAATTGTACAGTATGCATACATTTTTTGTTTAGCTTTGGTCACTTAATTATTCTGAAGCATATTCATGTTGCTACATATGGCAATAAGTTATTCTTTTCCATTGCTCAGTACTTTTCCATTATATGGACATACTGCCATGTGTTGATCTATTCAGCCATCAATAGGCCCTTGGGTTGTTTTGGGATCCTAGATTTTTTTCCATGCTCACTTCTAAGTGAAGTTAGCCTCCTCTGGCTGGGAAGTTGTTGGGTTTTATGGATTTCCCAGTTATGGTGGAACTTCCAAGGCCATAAAGCTGAAGGTGGTGTAATTGAGGGATGGAGTAACCCAGGTTAGAACATCACAGACTCCCATTGTTTTTAACTGGATTCAGTAACTTTTCTTGAATAAATGCATCTCAATTCATTGTATGCCTAGAGTCCTAAAATGGCTGTTTCTTAATACTCTTTTCCAGTTTTATCCCCACTTTTCAAGGAGGAGATTTGCCAAGCTATTTACTTTGCCATTCTAGAAATCCCTATTTTTATTTCAGTGCAATTTTTCTGACGAAGAGCAATATAGTCTCTACTTTTCAGAACAGTTCTATCTAATAAGGAAAATAGAATGTGTGTCCACATAACTGAAACACAAGACAAGACAAAGGCAGTGCCTCCATAAGCAGTCACTGAGTTCTACAGGTTTAGAAGAGGGAAATATCATTTCTTCTAGAAAGGTTTAGGAAAAGCAGCAAGGGAGGGGGCAGCATTTGAGCGAGCCTTAAAGGGTGGACAGGATTTCAATAGGTGTTGAAAGACTGAGCATAGCAGTTGCAGGAGTAATTATGCTAACCCAGGATTGACTTCCCTCCTTCTCTCCTTCCCTTCCTCCCTCCTTTCCTTCCTTCTTTACTTACTTTCTATTTTAAATATTAAAAGTAGTACACAAATACATTTTCATTGTAAAAATATTTAGATAATACAGTTGGTAATGTTAAAGCATCAGGATTTCCCTCTCCTCCTGATCTCTTCCCCTCAGCTCCATCCCTTAACTTTCCCCACCACTATTTCTAGCCCTTTTCCTATGTACTAACATACATATGTATGTAGCAGTGGATCTCTGAAAACATAGACTGAAGTGAGTTCATCTGTATTTAGATCAATAAAAATAATATTTATAGGCCTGGGTCTATGTTAACAAACATGAGTATCTGTAAAAATGATTTGACTGGGGACACCAGCAGCAAAAACTTTACTCCCTGAATAAATCTAAGCAAGCTACTAAGTAGCTATGAACTTCAGTTTATTTATCCATCAAGATAGGCTAGTCTATGTCGTGGTGACAAATAATCCCCCAGAATGTCCAAGATTTAATAAAATAATACCCGACTTCTCAAGTCAGACCAGGTGGTATATGTCTCTAGTCCCAGCAAGTTGTGAGGCTGAGGTGGGAGGATGCCTTGAGCCTGAGAGTTTGAAGCTGCAATGAGCCATGATTATGTCACTGCACCCCATTCTGGGCAAAGAAGCAAGATCCTATCTCCTGTCTCTAAATAAACAAATAAAAATAGTTTCTTACTCCCATAAAGTCCAATGCCACTCCAAGCAACTTTTTCTTGCAAACAAGTCCTTCCCTTCTCGCTGAGCAGACTTCTGAGAGAGAGAGAGAGAGAGAGAGAGAGAGAGAGAGAGAAAGATTGTATAACACCTTCTAAGGTTAAGCTTGGAAATGATATACCCCATTTCTGCCTATTCCATTGGATAAAACTCAGTAGCAGATAGGTTCAAGGGGGACTAGCAACTCTTTTTGCATTTCCAAGGAAAGTATAAAATATGTTAGTGAATTTATAGTATTGTCTCTGCCACAAGTTTCCTCATCTCTGAGATGTACAGTCAGCCAGATGATGATTACAGCCTTCCCAACTCTGCTTTTTTATGAGTATTAGGTTCAGTGAGAGAATCTGACCTCACTTTGGCATTCAAGAGGATTGAGTTTATTGTAACCATGTAAATGCTGTTAAATTTTTCATCCAGTTGTCTTTATGTAGTGTGTCATATCAAGGTAAGAGACTGAGTCACATTTTTTCTTTCAAAATTTTTTTCCAAAATTTCAAAAAGTTATGGGAAAACATAGAAACAAAAAAAATTTATTATTTAACTTCCAGGCAATGAAATATAACTAAAAGTCAAAATTTCTGAATTTAAATCCTTACTCTGCTATTAATGATGAACGATGTTGGTAAAATCACATTAGCTTCCCTAGACCTCTATTTTTCCACTTATTAAATAAACGTGATAATTACGACCAACTCACTGGGAATGAAGATTAAATGTCAGAGTACATGCAAAGTTGCTTTGTAAATTATAAAATCCAAGACAATTTAAAAAACAGTCAAGAATAGTGAAAGAGAGAGAGAGAGAGCAAGAAGGCAAGAAAATAAGAGAGAACAGTGGGTTAGAATTATAGGATTCATGGAAAAACACCTAAGGAATTTATGATTCAGAAAGGAATCAAAGTTGGGGCTGGAGACCACTGAAGCAATCCCAAAGGGAAAACAGAATCAGAAGTCTACAGAGGGGAAGGAAAACTGCAGATTGAGGTATGGAGAGAAGAAGAAAGAATGAGAATATGCCAGGTGTGGTGGCTCATGCCTGTAATTTCAGCATTTTGGGAGGTCAAGATGGGGAGCACTGCTTAATCCCTGGAGTTCAAGACCAGCCTGGACAACATAGGGAGACTCCATTTCTTAAAAAATAAAAAATTAAAAAGTAGCCAAGTGGCTGGGTGCAGTGGCTCCTGCCTGTATTCCCAGCAACTTTGGGAGACTGAGGCAGGCAGATCACCTGAGGTCAGGAGTTTGAGCCAGCCTGGCCAACATCGTGAATCTCTGTCTCTACTAAAAATACAAAATTTAGCCAGTCATGGTGGTGAGCACCTGTAGTTCCAGCTACTTGAAAGGCTGGGGCAAGAGAATCACTTGAACCCAGGAGGCAGAGGTTGCAGTGAGCTAAGATCACGCCACCACTGTACTCCAGCCTGGATGACAAAATGATACTCCATCTGAAAGAAAAAAAAAGTAGCCAAGCTTGGTATTGTGTGCCTTTAGTCCCAGCTACTCTGAAAGCTGAGGTGAGAGAAACTCTTAAGCCCTGGAGGTCAAGGCTGTAGGGAGCCATGAACACACCACTACACTCCAGTCTAGGCAACAGAGAAATCACTATATCTCAAAGTGAAAATAAAGAATGAGAAAAGAAGGGGTCAGAAAAGTATGATTAAGTTTAGAAAGCAATGGTTTATATAACCAAAGTATAGTTGTCTATGTATGTTTATACATTGTCTGATATTAATATATTGTTATTAAATTCCCAGCTTTATTGCAAACCCTAATCTTTTGATAACTGTCAATTCAGTTTACCGAGTTAGGCAGGTAATTGAAGGTTTAACTCTGATCCCTGTCTCTGTGTGCCTCCATGATATGGTTTGGCTCTGTGTCCCCACCCAAATCTCATGTTGAATTGTAGTCCCAGGATTGGGGGAGGGATATGGGTGGCAGGTGACTGGATCATGGGGGCAGATTTCCCCCTTGCTATTTTTCATGATAGTAGGTGAGTTCTCATGAGATCTGGTTGTTTGAAAGTGTGAAGCACTTCCCCTTTCACACCCTCTTTCTTCTGCTGCCATGTGAAGACATGCTGTCTTCCCCTTCACCTTCTGTCATGACTGTAAGTTTCCTGAGGCTTCCCCAGCCATGCCTCCTGTATAGCCTACAGAACTGTGAGTCAATTAAACTTCTTTTATTCATAAATTACCTGGTCTCAGGTAGTGTTTTTTTATAAGAGTGTAAGAAAAGTCTAATATACCTCACTTCTTCAGTTACTTTCTGTTTTGCTGACTGTTTCCAAAACTACCCTGCAAAGCAGAGTCATCACAGAAGCTTCTCTTGGTCCTCAGGACAACACATAGATGTGTCCTGATGAACAGATGTTCTTGAAATAACTCTTTCATCTGATCCTTCCTAGGAAGGCCTTTTGGCGATAGGAGAGTGAGGTAATTTATCTGACAGCCAGTAAAGAGAATGCTATTATTTAATTTTTCTTTAACTTAGTCACAAACTAGCACACAATTATTTTTAACAATATAAGTCATATTGCTGAAAACCCTAGGAAGAGGAGGCATTTTGAATTTTTTACATTCTACATGAATTAGAAAAAATATAAGAGAAAGCTTATGTATTAAGCTTTCTGATTTCTCTTGTGATTAATATTATGTATTAATCAAAGAGAAAGCTTAGTATAGCTACCCACCCCCAGAATACACCATGATAACTTCAATATCATTCTTGAAGTTTGATCTATTTGCAGTCATCTTCAAATAGAGGTCTATAGGAAAAGCCAGGAAATGGAGTATATTGGGTAGTTACAATGACTACTCACATTTAAGGATTCAAGGGAAGACAGGTGAGGAATGAGAAGCATCCTAAAATACTCAGGACAATTTCATACAATAAAGAATTGTCCAGTTTAGCTATCAAGCAAACGTTGGTGAATACTATCAAAAAAGCTACCCGTTTGGGATATCCATAAGGCAGATGCTGAGAATTTATTAACGGCTTTCCTAAGAATCAGCTATCCAATTTAGGTCTAGCTTTTCAGTGGAATACCAATTGTCAGAAATGCAATGCCATTTGTGTATACTTCCTTCTTAAGTGTAGAGGAAGAATGGAGGCAAATTTCTGGAAACAAAATCACAATAATGTAAATAAGAAGAGCCATAAATACATATACACAGTCCATGAATGCTTTCCTTTCTTTTGTGTGTGTCAGGGCTATAGCAGAAATAATTATACTCTGGTGCTTGCCAAGATTCTTAATGTAGTAACAGTTGCAAGTCATTCTCTTAAATTAATAGAATTCTGAGGAGAAAACAAATACCGCTAAATATCATGAAAATGCTTCTCATTATTTTACATATTTTCTCTCTGTATCTGTGTGTCTCAAACGGGCTCTGAAAGTTTTACCAGGGGCAGGAGTTCAGCACTTCAACACGAGCACTTTTAAAAATGTTGGAAATTTCATGAATTAATTTGCTAACAAAACTATGTAATCAGATCCTGATTTATTCTTCTAGAGCATAGCTAATAGGCTGCTTTTCTTTTCTTTTCTTTTTAGAAACAGACAAAAAGACCTGCCATGAATCCAAGAAGAGTTTTGCCAATATTTAGGGCTTGATTAAGGTTGAAATCTCAATCCTCATTTGCTCAAGTTCATGGCATGTGGGGTTATAAAGATGGGCAGAAATGGTCATTAAAAGTGTAATTTTAAAATGTAGGTATTTCCTTTTCTAGTATATACTTTGCAAATGCAATTCTGCTTTCAACTCCCAGAAATCTAGCTATTTATTCTAGCCATGTATCCTTCAAAAAGCTAGACTAGACTTGTTTCCTTTTAACAAACACAAAGTGGTTGTCTTAGTCCTCTACCACTAAAACCTTAGTGGACTTCATTTTGGCTTTGATGTTTCTTAGTTTTGTAGGAGATGGATAGGCCTGGTATCCTTTCTGTCCCCGTGAACACATGCTGCAGAAGGTAGAGACAATTCAAAACCTTTAAAACATTTCATCAAAAAGATGAATTCATGCAACGAAATAGAAATTAGGCTCTGCTAAAATCTTTGCACATTCTCGTAATTTTATATTTAGTCAGTATTTGATAAATATTTCAAATACAGAGTAATCTAAGTCTTAATTCAGGATAAGTGCCATTGAAACAACAGCATCTTTCGGTTTTGTTTAGGAATGCAGAAGCAGTTCATAGACTACTAACTTCCCCAAAACACAGATTTCATACTTACTTCTGACAAACAATACCCACCTCTACCAAGGTACATTGTTACCAAGCATAGATACTCTTCTTCAAATATATCGTTACAAGAATCTACTTCTGTCATGTAAAGTAGCAATTAGTAGCTAACTATGTTACACAGAATGTCATGTGTTCATTAACAGACAATGCACAAGTTACAAGGAGATAAAACATTAGTATTGTTTCAGTATCTTAGGCATGCTTGTCATTTACTTTGTCCAGTGATATTGTACCAGCAATTGGGAATGTACTGGGGTCAGGTTCTCAGTGCTACAAGGAAAGTCAGAGATCAACTGGACCATTTCCTTTGCTTTACAGACACGGAAGGTGATGTCCAATGAGGTAAACTAGCTTGATCAAGACCATCCAAAGTGATGGAGGACCATCATAAAATTGCAACTTTAAAAAAAGACCGTTCTATTTTTTTCTGGGGAAAAAAAAAACCTTCAACAACTAAGTTAGTACATTTATTGCCGCTAAAACATTCTTTGTTGGTGGATTTTTGTACAGACACCTAAGATAACATAGAGAATGCATTTCAATTAGTTTCTTCCTATTATAACTGTTGCAACTGAGCTGATTTTGCTAGTTAGTCTCATATGAGAAACTATAAACACTTTCATATTGTGATCAGATTCTAAGATTCTTTCTCTTATTAAAAGTTTATCATTTCCAAAGCCTCATACCTAAGATTCAAGATGTGAGACCTTTTCATGACCATTATATAAGTCAAATTAAGATCTTCCTGATCTGATGTTCCTTTGTATTTTCCCCTATCTGCCATAGATCATAAATAAATGATTACAAATTAATGTTTAAGAGGAGAGATATTGTTTGTTCTGATCAGGCATCTCTTCTAAGCACCTATAATGTATTTCTTAGGTCATGGACTTAAATTATATAAAGTTCAAGGAATTGAAGCATATGTGCCTTCTCAGGTGGTTAATGCTGCTTACAAATTAGAGATCACATTTCTGTGAGCCATGATAGTGACTGGCAGGAGAAGCAAGTCTATGGTAGGAGGGCATTTATTTGAGGGGCATCATTATCATAATTCTTTTAATGAAAAGAAAGTTATTATGTTGAAATGAATGCAGAGATAGACCCTTCCCACTGGCAGCCCAATGGAATTCCGTGACTTTTTTGACCTGAGCCACCAATATTATGGCTTCCAGCCATCCCCTCTGTTTTGGTCTGAGTGCACAGGTGGCAATATGACAAATAAAACAGTTGGGGCACAGGTTAAAATGCCAGTGGCAGGATTTGAGCCACTGTAACCTAGGGAGTTGAGTAATCATAACAGGACCGCAGCATCTGTGAATTCAGACCCATGGCACTATTCCAGAAAGTGGGAATCCACATTACCTCCTTGGAATGACAATTCTATCTTTTCCTAGTAGATTTTCCACTTGTAAGATTGATCCAACCAATTCTATGGTAATGACAGAATGTGGAGGTTGTGCATTCTGAGGTCAGTTGACCTGAGAAAGTTGCATAATCAATATCACTGTTAATTGTAGCCATTTGCTCAATGTACACTAAAGCAATGGTCTCATTATCTCAACAATTTATGTTTTATCTCATTAGCCTACTATTAAATAAGTAATATCTCTCATGTTTGTGATCAATAACTGCAATGTCATTCAATAAACTAGTTGGACATAAATTCTAGCAGTACTAAATTTCCTATTGGAATTTATCATTGAAATGGGTCTCCACATTGGATATCTTGAAAACATCACTAATTGTCCTCTTATTTATGAAATGATTTTATTACTCTTCAGAGTTTTGCTTTACCAGTCTATCCATGAAAGGACACTTTACTTAGTGCCACAGTTTAAAAAGGAAGTAATTGTTGATGCAGTCTCAAAAAGCAGGAGTACCCAGGTTTCATTTGCTTTGTGTTATATCTTAGCCCACTGCCACAGAGCTGGGGGGAAATGCTCCCAGAGAATGATGATTGTGATGCTGTTCCTTTGGGTTGCTTCACACAGAAATGTTTTGAAATCTGAAATTCTACTTTGCCATTTTCATGAGTTATTTAAAGCATTCCTTCTGCACACTTGAGAACGATGAGGTTTTGAGGGTGCCAAGAACTAGATTTAAGCTGACTGGGAGTGAATTCTTGTTTTGGAGTCCACATATCTTCCTACCAACATCACACTCTCTTGAGGAATGCTAAGAAACAATGTGGATTTTAGAGATTTTTCACATTGCCTTTTAATTTTCTTAAATATCATGTTTGATTTCATTTTGTTAAATTTTTTTTAAGTTTTTGCTTTTGAATTCTCTAGAATTAATGAAAACTTCACCCCCCTACCCTCATTCCGCTGCACACACACTCTGTCTTTTTGGGCTTGCTATGACAATAGAGAAGGTAAGATCTCCTCCAGCCAGTAAGCTGAGAGGCTGGCAATTGTTACCAAAATCAGAAAATATTTCTAGCCAGGTATATGTCTCCGTGAAAATCTCTCTGTTTGCATGGCCCCTCTGATGGTCGCTCCTCACATGATCCCTTTATCTGTGTACATAAGAATTATTTTAAGATGGATCTCTTTCTGTTTACACAGTATCCTTTCTGTTAACCTTCTTTATCTAGTTAATAGCAGATGTTTACCTACTTGCAAGGAATATTTCTTTAAGGAAATATTAGGAATGGGAAAAGAATATCTGTCTCTTTAGCCCTTAATACTTAGGATATTCTCTTTTTTTGATATGTATTCCAGCATATACATTTTAATTAATCTCAAACTGCATTCAAAGAGGGGTTTATATGTCACCAATTATTTTGAATGAGGGGTTTTCTCTCCCATTTGAATGTAAAATCATCTGTGTTTCAACATCTGCGGAAAATGCAGCTATAATTATTGTAAATAATATATTTTCCTAAGTATGAATTTGAAATGTGGTCAGTTTTGTTGACTGATTTCTTTGTTTTCCTTTTTTCTCCAGCAGCTCAAAAATATCAATTGTCTTATTGTGGGTGTTTTCTGAAGTACAGTCACAAAGAAAGATTGTGAAAATGACAATGTTGTGCTTTATATTTTTTATCTTATGTTGACTTCTGTATCAAAACTGCTAAGTTGTGAAGACAAAGGATGCCTCCCCAACTGCTGGCAACACAAAGCTCTTTTGTATTCTGACTCTTCTCTTCCTCTTACATCAACATCAATAAGTATTTTGCGGGAGAGACTGAAATGTCAGTCTTTCCAGGGAGCAATCAAGTCCAGTTTATTCTTTGCTCTGTAATTAAAGCCTGTTTCTCTGAGAAAAGTAAACCAATACCCCAGAAGCCAAAGATAAACTACAGTGCTATTTTTAATCTACAGCGAACCTTTCAACAGTATGAACCCTTTGAGACTTGCTACACTTTTGCATTCTTGAGCTAATAGAAAAAGATTCAGGGAAGACAACAGTGGGTAGTCTAAAGGTACTAAAATTGGGTGTCTTCTTCTAAATACTTGTGTTGAAACAAACAGCACTACAAAGGAGCTGGAAGAACGTGGAGGATTTAATGAATGTGCCACCACCCCTTCAAATGTGGATGCAGTTCTCCTTTCATTCCCCAAGGAAGTGCCAATCCCAATCCCAATGCCTGACTTTACTACAGATTTGAGAATATAAACGAAGAATTATAAGGCAGAAAGGGAGACGAGCTTAACATTGGTTATTAATTGGCGCTTCTCTTCAAGTCCCACTGTAAGGGGTCCCCTAGAGCCAGCTCCTCCTCAGCTCCCAGCTGGCTGCCAGGCTATGCTGCTGGGCCACCCTCGTCCTCAGAACCTCTTCCCTGAGTCTCAGCCTTCTCTTCCTGTTTTTGTCCCCTAGCTCCTTTCTCGAGAAAAGAGAACAATCTTAACACCACAATAATCTCATCAATTCAGAAAAGCAACTTTCAGTTTCTAATACTGGGTAGGGTAAGGGATTCCTCCATTCAGCCCCTCTCTTCTATTATTTGACTATTTATATAACACAAGGTACACTAAAAGATTTCCTAACCAAAGTACGGGCTTTCTCCAAAGATAATGTTTAGTCAAACCTATGAAATGTTTAAATAACAGTATTTTCAACAGTTAAGTCTTTTATCCTCACTTTTTGGATCCCCAAAAGTACCTTCTCATTATAAGATGCTCTGCTCTTACACAGAAAATGTATTTATATTATGTGAAGATTTGTAAAGGATTTCCCAGGAAAAACACCACCCTAATCCTAGAGAGTGTAATATATCAATCCTCTATTCCGGCACTATCCAATCAGGATAGAATGTAAGCCAGAAACGTGACCTACATATAAAACTTAAAATTTTCTACTGGCCACATTAACAAAAAGTAAAGAATTGAAATTGATTTAATAAAACATTTTTATTTAATCTAATATAGCCCCCAAATTATCATTTTAACATGTACTAAATATTAAAACACTATTCATTTTTTTCTTTATGTAAAAGATTTGAAATTCATACATATTGTGCACTTATAACACATCTCATTTCTGAATAGCTACATTTCATTTGCTCAATATCCATGCAAGGTTTATGGCTGCTGCACTGAGCAGCACAGCTCTATGGTTAATGACATGTCAGTATCTCCTTTATACCAACGGAGAGACTGAAACTCAGATGGACAAAGCCAGGTCATATGACAATAAACTCCGATCCACATAAGAAGCCCAGCAAACTAACCCATACCCTCTGCAGCAATTGGTCCAGAAAGATTGAGCCTTGGTCAATAACTGACAGTTTCTCTCTCTCTCTCTAACTACCTCCTTCCAACTCAGGCCCAGTCAGAGAAAGTCCAGTACGCTCCCTAATCAATCACATGAGATGCCCTTCTTCTAGTTAGTGCCTTGGCTTCACATGCCAACAAACTCCAATCAGAGTGCACCTGGGGCCTTCCCTTTACTATACAGCTTTCCCTCTCCCCCGCCTGCCTGTCAGTCTTTGTCAAACACAAATGCGGGCAGCTCATGGCATGCTGTAGCAAGCTCTAAATAAATAGCCTTTGCTTGCTATCATGTGGGTGGTGTTGGGCTATTTCCACAGGACTGGAGCATGACTTTCAATTATGTGTACTTTCTCCCTTAAATTTGAGAACCCATGTCTTTGCTATTGCAAGTAATGCTGTGATGAACATATACATGCATGTGTCTTTATGGTCAGAGTTTATATTCCTTTGAGTAGATACCCAGTAATGGGGTTGCTGAGTCAAATGGTAGCTCTATTTTAAGTTCTTTGTGAAATCACCAAAACTGCTTTTCTCAATGGCTGAACTAATTTACATTCCCACCAGTAGCATGTAAACATTCCCTTTTTTAATACAACCTCGCCAGCATCTGTTATCTTCTGACTTTTTAACAACAGCCACTCTGTCTGGTGTGAGATAGTATCTCATTGGGGTTTTGATTTGCATTGCTCTAATGATTAATAAGGTGAGCTCCATGTGGAGGGTGCTGTTGACCAAGGCAGTGTGGGAGTAGAGCAGCTGCACTTTCCTGGAAGCATACACACTGAAACTTTTTCAATAAATCACTTTCAGGTAGGGGCAGACAGATGTTTATCAAGATGAAGGAGAATATGGCATGTCCCTAGTAGGGACCTGAGAAAATGGCCCTTCCTCATTGCTGCTCAGAGGACAAATGCTTTCCAGCATGGAGAGAAAAACAGAGTTTCATATTCCTGGGTTTTTCACATCCACTTTCCACTCTGTCGCCTGGACCTGAAGAGACATTTTAAAGTCCTCTGATCATACAGGCTGGTGGCTGAGGTTTTTAGGAGGAGCAGGCAAGATGTCTGCCCAACATGTGGGATTAGCACTTCGTTTTTGGCTAAAACTAAAGTGGGGCGAAAGCCCAAAGGAAAGGCCACTTCTGTGGCTGCACAAACAGTAGAGTAATATGTATAAATGTTACCAAGAAAATCTGCAGAATGTTTGCAAGCCCAACAGTGTAAATGTTATTCTTAAGACTCAAAAGAAATTTAATCAAGGCAAACAGAAAAAGATGTTTTTCAGACTTAAGTAAAAACGTGTCCATTGCTTGCTAAAAAATGTTGAGAAAAGTTTTCCCAAATAATGACTCTCAGCATAGAATTCTGACTCAGGAAAACTGACTTAAAATGACAATGAAGAGGCCAAGAGAGAAGCCTATGAGTTCTAAAGTTGCCATTCTGTGGAAAGACTTTAGAAAAAAGTAAAATGAAATCCATTTTCATAGCTAAGCTAAGAAAATCATGAGGCTTTCTAGCAAAAGCACATCTGATTATTTGTCAGGCATTTAGGATGTGAGTGTTCAGGGTTCCCTGTTGCTGTATTTCCCGCATTATAGCCACACCTTGACATAAGGAACCTTGGGGATTTGAAAGAGCCTAAATCCCTTTCCACAGTTCATCATTTCCCACTCCTGCAATAACTAGTTATCTGGTGTTCTCCCACCCAATCTGTTTCAAAATTTTATATGAAATGCACTATTTCTCAGATTCCATTAAAAAAATTTCCTCTGACTACAGCCCTGCTTTGAGATATTATTACATAGTGAGACTGCCATTCCTGCCCTCTAACAAATTTACAATGCAAATATCATCCAAAGAGGAAAATTACATCACCTTACTATAAAGATGAGCTTTAGTTCATCAATCACTAATTGAGAAACTTAGCCAAATATTAATATAAATGTCCTATCTCCGTTGGACAGGACACAGAGCAGCGGTTTTGATTTGGTCATAACTTCCATCGCCCATGAGCCTTGATGTCTGCTATCTTGCCTGTGCAGCAAGGGTCTTATCTAGGATGTGAATTTCATTGGAAAGCGGGCTGTCTTGAAAAGAAGTGAAGGGATGAGAAAGAAAAACTAGACTCAGAGGACTAACGGCATTTTCATTCGTGAACAGTTCAGATTAACTCATAAACAACAGAAACATTTTCACAGCCAGGCAATGGTACTCTGTCTGCTGTCAACATTTCTCATGCTTTGGAAGAAGCCTGCTCAGCCAGGGTGACCTCGTTCCATAGCAGTGTGGCTACTCAGGCTGGTTCCAGGAGGCAGTGCTTGTCCCAGTGTAGCTACATACGCTGCTCGACATTAGGGAGCCATTGAAGACATTTACTAAAAGTAACTTTCCTCCTTTTTCTGTTTTAGTCTTTTGGATTCTGTTGATATTTATTGAGATACAACCACTATCATCCAGGCGCAGTGGCTCACGCCTGTAATCCCAGCACTTTGGGAGGCTGAGGCAGGTGAATTTGAGGTCAGGAGCTCGAGAACAGCCTTACCAGCATGGTGAAACCCCATCTCTACTAAAATTACAAAAATGAGTCTGGCATGGTGGCCTGTGCCTGTCATCCCAGCTACTCAGGAGGCTAAGGCAAGAGAATCACTGTGCCTTCTCCCACGTGGCCCTTCAGTGAGGAGCCACAGGCAAACTTCCCTATCCCTCCCCTCACTCCTCGCCATTGCCTCCTCTCTGACCACAGTCGTCCTTGGGAGGTGGACAGTTTAAGTGCCTCCAGAACCATATAGTGTGATTTCAAAGCTTCCAGAGACTAAGTGTATTATGGCGTTCATTTGGTATCATATTTAGGTGCTCCATAACCATTGCTGATGACCTCAGTGTGGCAATGAATTGGCCACTCGTGATGTGTCACTCCAGACTTCAGAGATTTAGCTTCAAACCTCTTGTACCGTAAGTTCTCTGATGACATACACATCTTTCCTAGATAGATTATAAGTTGCTAAGAATGTGTGTATATATTCCTAGCTGGTCTTTTATTCTGAGTCACTCTTATGTTTTAACGTAAATTAATTCTCACTAATCATTACCTATTTATAATAACTACTATGGATATTGCATTTTGTAGATGAAGACACTGAGGCATAGAGTGGTTAATAAAGTTGCCCAAGATTTCACAGCCAGTAACCGGTCAGGCCAAATTTCAAACCCAGCAGTTTGGCCCCAGATTCAAAGCTCTTCACCACTTACATGCAACATTGCTTCCTGAGAGCCAGACCTACGTTTTCTTTATCTCTTTGTTTCTAGCATCTAGGACAAGGCCTGGAATGTCAGAACACTGAATAAATGCTTGTTGGATGGGAGATGACTTGAAAGCAGAGTCCCTATCTATATTCATCACACGGAGTACAGACGCTCAGCTGACATGATCCTCGAAGTGTACTAAGCATGACATCCTCTCACAGGCTGACCCTGGCGTTGTCTCTTATTCCAGTCTGGGCTCCTCTTTCTTACCAGTGTACTCCTTCCTGGGATTATCAATAAAGCAAAGGTGATAACAGCATTGTGATCCTATCTCTACCTACTAATCTTTTCCTCACTCATACTAACTTATCTCTTCCAGTCCCTCTATTTCAAAATGAAATATGAAACCTCTATGTATTAAACAATGAAAAAAGAACACGATCAGCTTTACATACTAAATTATACAGCAAAGGGGCTGATTTAGGAAAATCTTCCTTGAGTAGGTTAGTTTCACTTTACTCTGATCCAATCTTCAGGAATGTCATTGGCTAAAGAAGTCATTATATTCATGGTTCAATCTTATTCCAGACCTAATCCCCACCCAGTGGGATAAGTCAGTTCCTTTTGCCTCATAACATTCTTACTTCATCGAACTAAAATGTTTCCTATCTACCTTGGTAAACTTATTTTGGAAACAAACTGAAGCAGGAGAAATAGGCACATGCCTTCTATATGTTCCTGAAGTATGACTGAGTGCTAACAGTTTCAGGATTGGGAAGGCAATGATCCACTTCCTGAGGCGGATACCCAGATTGTCTGGAGATCAAGCACTTTCTCCTAAACAGGAGACTATTACAGAAGGAAGGTGGGGAGCATTAACTGAGCCTTGGGCTTTTTCACAGATCAACGAGTGAATCCTGAGCATCCCGTAGAGTCTGGGGTGAGGATACAGCAATGACTAAGACAAGTCTCCAGCTTCAAGGAGTTCACAGTCTATCAGAGGAGACAGACGCTCTTTCTCAACGTGTTACTTGCTGTAATAGAGTCTCTGCAACATGAATAAACACACATAGGACTGGCTACCTAATTTGCAGTGCCCAGAGCAGAATGAACATGTGGGTTCCCTTGTTCATAAATTGTTAAGAATTTTAAAATGTCTTAAAACAAGTGTAGGGCCCTTGGGTTACGCACGCATGAAGCAAGCTCTGCATACATAGAAGAGGTAATGGGATCAGGGTGTGAGACACTCAGAAGGCTTCAAAAGAAACTGAAAGTGACTATGGTTCTTGTAGGATGACTAGGAGTTGGTACACGAAGAAGTGGGGAAGGACATGCTGAGCAAGAAAAGAGAGCCCACAAAATAAGAAAGCACACTGTGTGAGAGCAGGTTGCCAGTCTGTTTGAGAATGACAAACTGTGTGTGGCAGTGTGTAGCATCTTAGACTGAGGGATGCCAGGTGACACATCTACAAAGGGAAGTTGAGGTCAGGGTGTCAGAGGCTTGGTGAAATGAAACCACAAAAGTGCAAGGCCAACCGCAGTTTAATGATAGTTTCACCACCTTCTGCCTGTAAGCTCGTGGGTAGATGACAACGTCCCTGAGTTTCAGTGTTTTTCATCTGAAAATTGGGGCATTCTAGTCTTGGTTCAGCCACTAGCCCACAGCTAATGAAATTGTGAGACATTAAATAAGTCACTTTCCCTCTCTGAGCCTCATCTTCAAATATAAAATGAGAGACAAAGGCTAGATGAGTGGTTTTCAAACTGGGCTCTGAGAAAGTGCCTTAAAGGATATGGAGGAGATGGGTGAGGACAAAAGGAAAGGCTGGCAGATTTCAGCTCTTCTTACCATCACACTGACACTAGAACAACTTCGTTTTTATCAGTGTTATATGTGTATGTGTGTGAATATATGTTTATATTAATACATGAACATATATACATGTATATATGATATGTAATATAATATGTGCAATGTATTATAGTATTTATGTGCATATACATGTTATATTATATAACAAATATATGCTATATGTTATAATGTGTATAACACATAAGTACTGTCTATATATTATTGATATAGAAAAGTGTCCCAGTTTTCACAACTGCAAAAATGAGGATATTAATAATCCTTAATTTGTAGGCTACTATGCAGATTAAACATCTAAAATATATGTAATGTACTTTAAAAAGTGCCAGGCTCAGAGTATGCATTATTAATTTTTACCTCTTACTTTTTTATGAGCCAAAAGTTAAGCAAAAAGGCAGTACCTCCCTTCCCTTGGTACTGGGAAGACAGCAGTGAACAGAGGACACACACGTTGTGGGTGTGTGGGTGCTCAATGCATTTGCTGAGTCTATGAATGGACAGGGTCTTCGACTCCTCTGCACTCATTTCTAGGCTAAGGTTTGTGACACAAAGATACACAAAACAAACATCGGTATGGCCCTTGAGGGTATTATGCATATAAACTCACAACTAAGGATCAGTTGGAATTGGTGTTAAGTGCTTTATTAGAATTACAGATTATGTTTAGTTTGAAGAAATAGTTTCCACCCTGCTAACAGTTTAAAACCTCCAAGAAAGAATGGTTCTAGCTACCTGTCAAAGTTGTAAATTGTCACATTTTTCTAATATGTGGGGAGCTAGGCAGAGACTGTGGGAATACAAGAGGTCTCATCAGGTAGTAGGATCAACTTCGCTAAGTCTTTGGGCAACTGGAAATAAAAAGCAAGAATGCTTCTGTTCTGCAAAAATGACTTTTCCCTAATAAGCTATATTGTCCATATGTCTTCTATGGCCACTGTGGAAAGTGAAGAAGGAAAAATAGATGGGCCCTGTCCTCGAGGAACTTATCATTAATTGGAAAAGGCAGGATTAAGATACATTGCTAACATAACAGCAAGGACATCTCTCCACCCACTGCTGCCATTAGCAAAGATATTTCCAAGAGAGCAATGTGACTGGATTGGACTGGACTTTCTCTGGAAAGGCTAAAGAAACTTCTACATTAGGTATTTCTCCTAATGCTAACCCTCCCCTATCCCTCTGTCCCCTGCTATCCCCCACATCCCGACAGGCCCCCATGTATAATGTTCCCCTCCCTGTGTCCATGTGTTGTCATTGTTCGACA
Source organism: Plecturocebus donacophilus (assembly GCA_004027715.1). Lineage (NCBI taxonomy): Eukaryota > Metazoa > Chordata > Mammalia > Primates > Pitheciidae > Plecturocebus > Plecturocebus donacophilus. Next base: position 79,154 of record PVKP010003629.1, on the reverse strand, counting down.
CTGACTTATGAGTGAGAACATGAGGTATAATACCTAATGTAGGTGACGGGGTGTTGGACACAGCAAACTACCATGGCACATGTATACCTATATAACAAACATACACACTCTGCACATGTACCCCAGAACTTAAAGTATAATTACAAACAAAACCTTGAGTTTATAGCAGAGATGGGAGAAGAGATTCTGAGGTATCTGAAAATGAGCAAGGGGCAACTGGTTAAATGGTAAAGCTTCTTTTGGGGACAAGGACATAAACAGGTGCTAGAGAGAGGCAGGTGCTAGGGTGGGGTAAATTAGCAGAGATCATATCAGAAAGCCAGCACTTTGAGAGCAACTGAATAAATTCACAAATGCAGCTATGGACACTTCCTGATCCTCAGAAGGCTGAGAATTTTCACAGCAACCAGCATCTGTTTGAATCCATGAGGCCTAACTGTGTAACTATATCCATTTGTCAATATCTATGCTGCAGTAATCATTTAAGCCTACAAGGGTAAGGAGAAGTAACACCAAGGCTCCCGGGGCAGCCATCATTCACCCACATTGCTCATATGTGTTCATTTGGTTTCTAAATGGATTGCTTATTTTATGGCATGTGCAGTGTGTAACAGTTTTCTTAGAATTAAATTGTCCTTAATCGGAAATACGTCATGCAACAGTCTTTTTCTCCAAATGAGTATTTTACTCAGTAGCACACAGCCTGTGTCATTAAACCCAAAATTAAAGAATATGAAACAATTAACATTTTTTTTCATTCCTACCGGTTCTATTTTGCCTTGCCTACATTTGCGGGAGGGGGAATACTTCAGGTTCTCAGGGAATCATTGGAGTCATAACGTTATTCTAACAATTTGAAATTCTTATCTTCTTTAAACCATGTAATTGTGTACTTAACAAGGTGGGAGAAAACGTCTTTTCACTCACATTTTTTTCCCCAGTGCAGAGACTGTGATGAAAATGAGATAGTAGAGATTTATGTCTGCTGGCTTGGCAGTCATTTTATATTTACTTGGACTATGAGATTGAAATCAAATCGGAGGCTCCCTATCCAGGAAGGTAAAATTTGTTATCTAAATAACTACATGTGAGCAAATCAGATATGGATAAGATGTTTCCATTATCATTGTGTGTGTTAGCTCTGATTCATGAGGTCCTAGCTTTATCTACACTGGCTATATCAAAGCTTCACTTTTTGGTTTTCTGTATTTGCTATGGTTGGGCAGGAAATTCTGCTCTTGTTGACGTCTCCACTAGTAACAACAAAGGAAAAATTTAATAAAAGGAATACAGGAATGCATTTTGTGTATAGCCTCGGTTAATAGACAAATTCATTATTTGATAAGGAATTACGGAGAAAAAGTGCAAAGAATTCATAGAAACGGCAGGAGTTTCTTTTGTTCATACTATACAAGCCTCAAATGCCAAAATGCCAAATTGGGGACCCTTTATATTTCCATTTTTTCTGGAGCCTGTTGTCGACTTATTACTAACAATCTTAGCTTTTGGTTTGCAAGTAGGAAAAAAAAATCTATAGGATGCAAATCTATTTTGTCCTACAACTTTATAAACTCTATTTTACTATATTAATCTTTGCAAACAGAAAAATGTGTAGCTACCAATAGTTGCAGTATCAGTCAGGGTGTTACTCATAAGCCTAGATCTGATTTCGGTTTCTTAAACAAAGAAAAGAATTTTTATTTCAGAAGGAACATAGCAAACATAAGGATCTTCAAAGGGAACAGCCTGGCAGAGACAGCCCTGCCATTATTGCAGAGCCACCTGTCACTGGTTACTCTAGCACAACTGCCGTGAGTAAACCCTCCTCCCGCTTTTGTTAAGGAACTCAAAGTTCCAGGTAGGATGAGCAGCTGGCAGACACCAAGTTTTGTTTTGTTTTGTTTTCATTTTACTTGAAGTTCTGGGGTGCATGTGCAGATCTTGCAGGACTGTTACATAGGTACACACATGCCATGGTGGTTTGCTGCTCCACGTCCCCGTCACCTACATTAGGGATTTCTCTTAATGGTATCCCTCCCCAATTTCCCCACCCCTGCTATCCCTCCCCTAGGCACCCCTCCCCCAACAGGCCATGGTGTGTGATGTTCCCCTCCCTGTGTCCATGTGTTCTCACTGTCCAACACCCACTTATGAGTGAGAGCATGCAAGGCAGACACCGCGTTTCATGACTGCTTGTACCCTGCTTTGAAGCCATGGGAAGAAGGAGATTTTCTTTTTAGAGTACATAATCAAAGAAAAGACACTGTATTCTTACAATAGTTTATCAGTAGGTATTATCGTTCAAATGAAAAAAGGAATTGCCTACTAGAGTCCTCTTAAATGACACAGGTCCTCTCTATTAACTCTTTATTTTAAATAACAGATTATTAACATATTGATGCATTTAAAAAACATGACATTGAACAATTCTGTGTTCTTGGTATTTGTTATGCCTAAGAGTAAACCTGTCAAGACTCGTTTTCTATTTAATGGGAAGATAAAATTAGAGGGAGTAGATGGGCATGGTGGTATGTTCTTGTATTCCCAGCTACTCTGGAGGCTAAGGCAGGAGAATCACTTAAGCCCAAGAGTTTGAGGTCAGCCTGAGCATGAAACTCTGTCTCAAAAAAAAAAAAAAAAAAGAAAGAAAGAAAGAATAAAAAGAGGGAGTTTTCATATTTAACTTAAATGTCAATATCTTTCAGATCTATAAGCACTTTAAAATGTGTAAATCCCCTTTTTACATCCCAACTCCATGAACACCATATTCATTTCAAAATAGAGTACTATGTCCTGAATCCTCAAGAAATCTTGTAGGGATGGCTTCCCAAAAACTATTATCAGCCTCTTTTCCGCTGAACATTTCAATATGGAGACTGGAAATACATATACTCTCTAAGCCTTTTTTGCAGAGAGGAATTTGTTTGTAACCAACTGCCAGTTCATGATATGTAGACAGAATTCAATCGGGGAACCTTCTAAGAAAGTTTTGGTTTTCTGAAATTCAAGTATAGGTGCAACCAAAGCAACCCTTCTCACTTTCCCCTACTTCCTACCTTGAGTACATTATGATACCTAGAAACGAAGTGAAATGGTCAGCCTTAAGGGAAAAGCCAAAAACCAGAAGTTGGTCCTGACATCTCATGTCTGACATTGTTGGGTCTGTGACAATCAACGTCCACACTCAGACTTCTTGCTCCTTTTCCTTGGGTCCTTAAGTCAAGTCTGCTGCAACTTGGAGTTGAAAGCTTTCTTCAGCACTATGACGGTTTTAACGATTCACATCCACTCATAACTGAACACTTCAAATAACAATACTTCTACTATTTACTGAGTGTCAACTTTGGAATAGCACCATGGGAAGTGAAGTGTAATCCATACTCTCAAGGAGAAAAAGAGTATACATAAAGAGATGCATAACTAATATAATTTGGTAAAAGCTAAAATGAAGTTATGTTCACCGGGATGTAAGAACACAGGTTAGGATGTATTTAATTTTGATTTTTATTCAGTAAGATGAAATAATCTGGTAAAAGAGCAATTGGTAGCCTATTGAATAAGATGGTAGGAATACTTAGGGTTTCACAATGAATATTTTTTATTGCATTTTAGGTTTTGGGGTGCATGTGAAGAACATGCAGTATTGTTGCACAGGTACACACGTGGCAGTGTGATTTGTTGCCTTCCTCCCATTCACCTATATCTGGCATTTCTTCCCATGCTATCTCTCCCCAACTCCAGACCCCTCGCTGTCCATCCGCTATTTCCCCCCAACAGACCCCAGTGTGTAGTGCTCCCCTCCCTGTGGCCATGTGTTCTCATTGTTCAACACCCACCTATGAGTGAGAACATGCGGTGTTTGATTTTCTGTTCTTTTGTCAGTTTGCTGAGAATGATGGTTTTCAGGTTCATCCATGTCCCTACAAAGGACACAAATTCATCATTTTCGATGGTTGTATAATATTCCATGGTGTATATGTGCCACATTTTCCCTGTCCAGTCTATCATTGATGGGCATTTGGGTTGGTTCCAGGTCTTTGCTATTGTAAACTGTGCTGCAGTGAACATTCATGTGCATGTATCCTTATAGTAGAATGATTTATAATCCTTTGGATATATACCCAGTGATGGGATTGCTGGGTCAAATGGAATTTCTATTTCTAGGTCCTTGAGGAATCGCCACACTGTCTTCCACAATGGTTGAACTAGTTTACACTCCCACCAACAGTGTAAAAGTGTTCCTATTTCTCCACATCCTCTCCAGCATCTGTTGTCTCCAGATTTTTTAATGATCACCATTCTAACTGGTGTTAGATGGTATCTCAATGTAGTTTTGATTTGCATTTCTCTAATGACCAGTGATGATGAGCATTTTTCATATGTTTGTTGGCCTCATGTATGTCTTCTTTTGTAAAGTGTCTGTTCATATCCTTTGCCCACTTATAGCTAAAAAAAACAAAGCAGGAGGCATCACATTACCGGACTTCAAACTATACTACAATGTTACAGTAATCAAAACAGCCTGGTACTGGTATCAAAACAGAGATATAGACCAATGGAACAGAACAGAGGCCTCAGAGGCAACACAACATATCTACAACCATCCAATCTTTGACAAACCTGACAAAAACAAGCAATGGGGAAAAGATTCCCTGTTTAATAAATGGTGTTGGGATAAGTGGTTAGCCATGTGCAGAAAGCAGAAACTGGACCCCTTCCTGACACCTTACACTAAAATTAACTCCAGATGGATTAAAGACTTAAACATAAGACCTAACACCATAAAAACCCTAGAAGAAAATTTAGGCAAAACCATTCAGGACATAGGCATAGGCAAGGACTTCATGACCAAAACACCAAAAGCATTGGCAACAAAAGCTAAAATAGACAAAGGGGACCTAATCAAACTCCACAGCTTTTGCATGGCAAAAGAAACAGTCATTAGAGTGAATCGACAACCAACAGAATGGGAAAAAATTTTTGCAGTCTATCCATCTGACAAAGGGCTGATATCCAGAATTTACAAAGAACTAAAACATATCTACAAGAAAAAAACAAACAAACAATGAATATTTTTAGAATAAATTATTATTTATGTTGAATAATTAGGATAATGCTTACTTTATGGGACTTTTCACACAGTAATCTTATTTTATCTCACAAAAGCTAATGAGAGGTGGGTACACATATGCACGTGTGGGAAACTGAACCTCAAAGAGTCTAAATCCAGCTTTCTCAGTCTCAGCACTGTTGACATTTTGGGCTGGATAATTCTTCATTATAGGGGCTATCTTATGCCAATAAGATGTTTGGCAACGTCTCTGGCCTCAACTCACTTATAGCCCAGCCAGTGCCAATCATTATCTCAAAGACACAGTACTGAATGTCATAGAGCCAAATGTTGAAATCTTAAAAGGTCAAAATCCCTAAAGTCTAAAATCCCTAACGTCTGACTGATTTCTAAACTATAATGACCGACTTCAAATTAAGTGTGATTAAGGCTTCTAAAAGAAAATTTCAAGTTGTTAACCAATAAAGTTTGCTTTTTCATTCAGCCCAATGCATTTAACAGAAAATTCAGATGAATGGATTGGCCATGTGATACGACAATCAGGAAAACTTCTGTTTAAAAATGAGTCATTTGCCGGCATTGGCAATCCTTCCAGCTGATGACATTCCAGGAGTTTTTAATGAATTAAAGCTGCATTTTCCTGAAGAAGCTGGCAAAGTCACTGCCTGGTTAGAAAATAATTATGTGCAAGGTAGGAGAAGAAGTCACTTATGCAACAGTGTTGCTGTTCCATCACCAGTATTGTTACTGCCAAATTTGTGATGTATAAATGAACACATGTAAAATGAATTTCCTTGAGCCCAAAACAACCTAGAAGTATGGAACAAATATGGAAAAATTTAATAGAAAATGCTCATGTTGGTTCATATTGAATTATAAAAAAATTTCAGAAACAGCACTGCCTTGTAGAAAATGAATGTAATGTATTCTCTGAGGAGAACTGTGCCCTACGAGGAAGAAAACAGCTACTTATTGGGCTGCAAAACTTCAAAATATAGTTAATGGTGGTGCAAGTTGGCCAGCTCTTAAGAACAAATGACCTTTGTGCAATTTGCTCATATTCATCCCTACAATATACAATATTGATATGCTGATTTTTCCTTTTTAGTGTTTTTTGTTTGTTTTCTTTTTTAGTGTTTTCCCCCACTATTTTAAATTGTCAGCACTATTTTTTGCGATTCGGTACGCTATGCGTTTTACCTTCGCAGAATTTTCAATGTTGGAGGCATAAATTGTGTAAAGACTTTTAAAAGAGTCCTAATTTGTTGTATGCATCTTTTGCAAAATTGATTACACAAATATCACAATGCTGATATTGTGTGTTTCTATTGTGTGTGTATGTAAAAACTTCCTCAATTTAAAACTTCCTGAGTCAATGAAGCGATTTTCTTTTTGAACATCTGCATTTGTGAAAGATAAAATGTCTCAAGATCTTGGCTCTTTGAGCATCTGCCTATGTGGCCCTGACTCATCTCAGTTTTTCATTAGTCTCACCAAAAGTCTTAGGTCGTCTGTCATGGTATTTCAGATGACTGTAGTTATATAGGCTACTATTAGAGTCATCTGCTCATAACTGTTATACTCATGCAACTGTTGCTAGCATGCTTATTTATATTTATAAAAAATATGTTATTATTGCCCATTTTATTACATAAAGCAGCATATAAAGTGTTCTGTCATATTTTAATCTGTTTCTCAGATAAACCACCTTTTATAATTGTAAGTAAAACCACCATTTAAAAATGTAAATTTTATAAAGAATTTATAAAATTATTTTTTTCCCAGAATTATATTTCCAGTATTTTGATATTTTAGAATTATAAAATATAATTTTATTGTTTTAAGTTTTCAGGATTTGGGATTTTAGGAATTTTGGTCTTTTAGGATTTCAGCATTCAGGATCAGGGTGTTCAAGATTATGGCCCAAACCCCAGCACTACCTGGCTAGATACTGTTTATAGTACCACTACCTGAGTTGTGAAAACCAAAAATGTCTCTGGACATGGTCAAATGTCCCTTGGGGTAAAGAGACAAAATATTCCTACCCAGAAGTACTGATCAAGGTGACTTACAAAAAGTCATGTAGAAAGTGACGAAATACAAACTAAGACCTATACCACCTATGCTCTTTTCCTTGTATAACTCGGACTTAGAGGATAAGATGCCTAATTACTTTTTTTTTTTTTTATGAGGAGTTTTACTCTTGTCACCCAGGCTGGAGTACAGTGGCATGATCTTGGCTCGCTGCAACCTCTGCCTTCTGCTTTCAAGCGATTCTCCTGCCTCAGTCTCCCAAGTAGGTGGGATTACAGGTATGCACCACCATGCCTGGCTAATATTTTATTTTTAGTAGAGACAGGGATCCACTTCACTGACCATGCTGGTCTCAAACTCCAGGCCTCAGGTGATCTGCCCACCTCGGCCTCCCAAAGTGGTAGGATTACAGGCATGAGCCACCGTACCCAGCCAAGTTACCTAATGACTAAAACCGCTTTAATTTACATTCACAGCTAGGACTGAAACCACTGTATCTCAGAGATGGGGCTGCCCACAGATCATTCAAAGCATGCACTTTTCAGATATAAAATCAAATCATCAAGTATTAAACAGACACCTACCACATGAAAAGGATTACATGAGGAACACTGAGAGGAACTGTAATAATGTTCGGCCTATTTTATGTTCCTATTATTCATATTTCTCTTAATTTCTGCTACTAGTCTACCTACCCCAGATTCTAGAAGAAATTTAAACAACTGTATGTCAGTAGAGCACAGTCGCAAGAATAATTTAGCTTTTGCTGATGTTGTACTCTAGCTCAGGGCAGACATTTTTTGTAAAGGGCTAGATTGGAAACATTTTAAGCTTTGCAGGACATATGGTCTCTGTCACAACTACTCAACTTTGCCTTTGTAGCTGGAAAGCAACCACAGATAACATGTAAATGAATAGTTGTAGCTCTCTTCCAACAGAACCTGATTTGCAAAAACAGGTTGAACTTAACCTGTGGCCTACAGTTTGCCAACATCTGCTCTAGTGCAATGAATTCTGTTCTTTACTTATTTACTAAATCTTTCTTCCATCCATCCTAGTATCCACATTGCAGCCTACAAGTTCATAGGCACAGGAAATATAACTTTATTTACTTTAACTTAAAATAATTTCTGCTTTCTGGTGAGTGGAGAATGCAGAAGTAAAACTAAAAAATGAAAATCTAAATCTCAGCCAGTTGATTGATCTCAGCTTCTTCATAATCAATTTGGGATTATCTCATTGATTTTAGGGTGTTCTCCATCAGCTCAGGATGTTTCCTTCCCTTCTCAGTTGTGTCTGAGTTTTGGAAGGCTCTTGTAGTGGAAGGCGTTAGTGGGAAAGAGTAACTGGTTTCCTGCTTTTGCCTGCCCACTGCTCTAAATATTCCTTCTGATTTCTGCTTATTGATCTATAGTTCATTCCCTTCTTAACAGAGGTAATAGAGGGTTTATTATGCCTATATTACTTTTATTATTTGGGTGGGATAAGGCCAATAGATCAGGAGATGACTGACATTGATGAGATAATTTGTTATATTCACAGATCCCAAGAGGAGGAGGCACATCATGCTATGGGGGCAATGGACACATGGGGAAGCACCAGGGTTGGTCAGGAGACATAGGGAGAGAAAGGAACTGTGGGAAAGATATTTTATTGTGGTTTCCATGGGAAGAAACAGGTAAGGCAGGTTAAACAGGTTTAGGATTGGCTAGTGTGAATGATTTCACTGGACTCTGGTGTGTAAGGGCTGTCCCCAGTTGTCTAGTACCTGACCCTGCAGTGATTAGGTCAGGTGAATAGTGTCTCAGAATGTGAGATCAATCCAGAGCCCATACTCCTAACCACCTTTAAAAGGAGGTGGGCTTTGGATCAGTTGGTTTGCGTTTTAAAAGCCTGCTAGCTGAGCAGACAAGGTTTTTATGATCTTTAGGAATTGGCCAGTCCTAGTTGGGATAGTTCCTTTAGGGTCAATAAGGGCCTAGGTGTCAAAGCATCAGAACAAAGAAAATAAAAGACATGGTTACTACACTCCCCTATTCACACTGCAAAGACTTGTAAGGCCCCTGCACTCTGGGCTATAGCTACACTGCTCTCAGGTACAGAGTGAAAGTTCTGAATATCCTTATTCCACATCTAGGGCACAGAAGCTTTGTAAGGTTACTTTCTGTTGACCAAGAGACTCTCTCGTCACCTCAACTCCTCTGTGTGACCCAGAGGAGAAAGCTAAGGCTGGCTGCCTGTTCAAAGTTCAATTAGGAAGCAAGGCACAGATCAGCCCCACTATTAGACCTCCCAGACTGATCTGGGATTCTAAAGTCCTAGAGCCTGGTCTCAGCTGGAGAGAGGGCATGAGCATACGACCCCATTCATAACATTTCATATGTTTAAAATCTTGCTTTCCTCTGGCATAACTCTCATCCAGCCTAGAGCTATCTAACACTGTTGTAGGGTAGAGGTGAAGTGGGGAAAACCAGTTCTTGCCAGCTTTGTTTTATTTCCCATCTATTGCTTTGTGCATAAACTTTACACCCTGTGTCCCCTGGGGCTGTAGATTTTGAAATTCAAAAACAAGACTTTTACAACTCATAACTCTTTTTTTCTTATACCACTGTCTCTGTCATAATATTCAAAAGTTTATTTTGATATTCAAAAGCTGAGCTTTGACTCTTTTTTTCCTTTTGGCATTTTATTTTGTGATATCTCAGAGGAAGAAATCTGGGAAGGAGAAATATATTGGTTAATATATCAAAATATTATTGTGCCGCTTCAGGTACACCCACAGGCTACCGGTCTTATTTCTCTTGATTAACATCTGCCATGAATGCTTTGCTGGGACCTGGGTCCTTCTCCTGGACTTTCTTGTGCTGCTCATGCAATCTTTATACCCTCCCCTCTTCCAGTAAACTGCGCTCCTGTTGCTGAAGAATTATCCCAGGTACTTAAACATAAAACAGGAGTTTTCTCCCTACAGATTTTGAAACTTTCATGCATGGAACTCTTTTTTTTTGAGATAGAGTTCCGATCTTGTTACCCAGGCTGGAGTGCAATGGCACGATCTCAGCTCACCGCAACCTCGGCCTCCTGGGTTCAAGCAATTCTCCTGCCTCAGCCTCCCGAGTAGCTGGGACTACAGGCGCGTGCCACCATGCCCAGCTAATTTTTTGTATTTTTAGTAGACATAGGGTTTCACCATGTTGACCAGGATGGTCTTGATCTCTTTACCTCATGATCCACCCGCCTCAGCCTCCCAAAGTGCTGGGATTATAGGCGTGAGCCACCGCCTCTGGCTTCTTTTTTTTTTTTTTAACTCTCTCTTTCTCTCATTTTTTTTTCTTACAAACCTGGATATCAGAACATTTAGGAAAGGAAGGAAAGTTTAATATGTTAATTCGCTACCTTGTACTCATTGAGGAGCTTCTAAGGTAAAAATAGGAAGGTAGGTGAGAAACCATAACTAAGCTTAATGTCTGTGCTGCCAGACGTGGTCATATATTTGTCCTTCCTTTATTCACTTGCTCAATAAATATTTTTAGAGCACTTGCTGTGTGCCAGGAACTGATTTAGTCACTGGGCATATACTAGTGAACAAAAGAGACAAAATCTACCAATCTCACAGAATATATGTTCCAATGGCCAGAAATAATTGCATAATTACTAACACATAGTAATTGCCTCTTTATTTATGTGCAGGGCATTGATTTAATCCCCATAATCACCTGATGAGATAGTTACTATTATTATTCCCATTTTGTAGACAACATTTTATAATTTGCCCAAGATTTGAGAACTAAGAAGAGGCAGAACCAGAACTTGATCCCAAGCAGGTTGGCTCCAGAGTCCACCTTTCAATCACTCAGGTCTCCTGCCGCCAGCTTATAAGTAAATGATACAGGATATTAAAATTCAATGATTTTGTGGGAAAAATTAAGCAGAGAGACTAGAGCATGCTAGGGGAGACTACCTAAAATAGTGTAAATAGGCAAGACTTGACTAAGATGTGTCATTTGAGCAAAGACTTGAAGGAGGTGAGAAAGCCAGAGATGTAAATATCTGTGAAGATGCTCAGGCAGAAGGAATAGCAATTACAAAGTCTCTGAGTCAGGACTATGTCTGGCATTCATAGGAGAAATTTTGCATGCCACTTTACCAAAGTAGATGACGGCTGTTTTTCACAAAATAACCATTTTTGAGTCCTGCAACTACTTTGAGAAAATGCAAAACATTAAAAATGATCTGTCATGTCTTCTTTCTAATCATTTTAAAGCAGCATTTTTAAAACCATCCCTTCCACAATTAAAAACAGAAATAGATGAATGAGACTAAAAAGAGTTAAAAACCAGGAGCGAGGAAAAAAAGAGATTCATTACCATCAGTCCTCATTGCTGATGATGTGCTATAAGGAATTGACAAAAATGTTAATCAAGTAAAAAAAAAAACAAGCCCATATTTTAGTATATGCTTCTTTTGAGATGAAAATTATCATCCTTGTTAATTTTTCTTCAAAACATGTAAACATTATGGGTTGAATGGTATGGATACTCCTATTGGTAATATAGGCATTTGGCTAGAGGTAAACCTCATGAACCTGACCTGCCCTAGAAGGAATGTGCAGAGCTGGTCTTGGCTAAAGTTAAGCTGGTGTTTGTTGTTGCATTCACTTTGCCCTAGACTTCTCCAAACTCTCCACCAACCAGTTGATATTGTTCCTGATTTACAGGAATTAGAGATTAAACAGCTTGCAACAGAGGCTGCCCAGCCAGATCCTGGCAGAACTGATGTGAGGCTCAGGAATGCCTGGCTGTTTTGCTCCTCTTTGTAACAGATGGCTTGTTTCTAAGGACAAAGTTCTTTATTTTCTTTCAAGTATTTCTTGGGTTGTATAAAGAATGGGGGTCCTGGAAGCTTGGTATTCACCCTCCTCAATCCTAGAAGAAACTCATCAAGGTCTAATGAGAAGAGATCTTAGAATCAAGAGAGCAGGACATAGATTCCAGATTTTTCACTAACTAGTGATGCAATTTATAACAATGAGCTTTTTATCCTCTTTGAACCTCAGTATCCTCATTTTAAAAAGAAAGACAAAGGTTTCTATTTCTATAGTTTTCATAAGGTATTCAAAAAAAGTTAGACAGTACATTGAAGTCCGTAAAAATTAGTTTTTAGCAATAAAAGGATTTGCTATTATTTTGTCCTATTTTTCCAATTTTTGCTTCATGAATGAGTCTTCAGATTTTTCCAATCTGCTCATTCCCATGTTTAACTTCTTAAATTTCCTCTGTCTTCTTTATCTGTATTTACTACTTAAGCTGTTATGTTTCACAACTAACTTATTTTTAAGTTAAATTCTTTGACTCAATTCAGTTACTTAAACATTCCTTAATACTATAGTTTTGTTGATTCTTTTCCTCATATGCCCTCTTGTCTGCAGTTAATTTGTGTGTATTCTTACGTGACATTGGCGGACATTCACTTTGATGTAGTACAGGGAACCCAGCAGTCAGCGAGATTCAATCCAAGTCTCTGACTGTACTTGTTTGGCCACACTGCTCCCATCTGCCTGGACCAACGAGACAAAATTCAAGTGGCTGGTTCCTTGAACAGAAGGGATGCATACGCATTTGGGTGGAAGTATGGAATCCATGCTGAATAAGGTTACAAAAAAATAAGGGGAGCCTAAAAAAGAAGCATAACTGAGGTGACACAAGAAAATGATGCTGTTCCAAGCTAGTCGGAAAGTCAACCACAACTCTATAAGGAGACTGAAGAGTTCTGTTTCCCCTATTTTTTCTTATTTTTCCCTATTTTACCCATTTTTTCAGGCAATTGTTTAGTGACTTTTCTTAGAAATATAACTTAGTCTCAAAAACTAATATGAAGATTGAGTCAAGAGAAAAAGTGTATTCTATGACAGATCATCTCATGATGTCCTTGGATGGTAAACGATTTTGACTTCTCTTTCCCCTCTGCCATTTATTCAGTATAAAGATTCTGTCTACCGTATTCCCTCCAATCCTTTACTCTTCTTACTTTTTAAACTCTTTTTTGGCTATAATATTTGGTCTGTTTAGTCTCTTACCCTCTCTTAGACTGTGATCCTCTTGAAGTCAGGGGTTATATTATTCTTAGAGTACTTCTGTTTCCGGCTTCATATCCTAATATAAGTCCTTGATAAGTTGATAAATGAATTTCTCAACTTTCATTTAATACTGTGTAAACTCATCTTGTTCTCATGAAATTAACATTGGATAACAAGTACCAATAGCTAAACAGTTGAGGAATCCATGCAACTTCCACTTCCAGACATCAGTAAAATTATTTCAAGCTATGTACCTCAGAGTCTTGGGAGTTCCTTGGACTCTGGGGGAAAAACATTTAAAAGCAATATGCTAGTGAGAAATTATCACCATGTCAATTACACATCAAGATCTCTAGAAGTAGGTTCTGAGACCAAATTTGGGGAGTAAGATGTTTATTAGGTATTGACACTCATGAAGGTTACAAGGAAACACACAGTTGGGCAGACTGAGAGAGGCCAAAGTATGCTATAGTTCCAAAAAGCCTCAGCCACCCTAGGGTGGAGGTGGAGGGCATCGGAAGCAAATACTGCTTGTTAGAGATGTCCCGAGTTTTGCATTAGCAAGCTCTTTGCAACTATGGTCCACCCTGAGGGAGCTGACAGTCACCAGCTGTCAGCTGACTACACTCTCCACAGCTGGACAATAGGTCTCTTCTTGAAGAGAAATCTGTATGGCATGTCTCCTCCTGGACCCTTGGTTTATCAACACTACAACTATATATAGAGATTAAAAAGTGCACATGCTGCCAAGATGGCACTGAAGAATTTAATTCCACATTGAGCAATATTGAGTCAACTATGAAAGTGACCTATGAAACATCACTGTGGTGACGTCTTTGAGAGTTCACATTTTTCACATTTCCTTCTTTGTTCACAGCTCAGCTATCCCTTCCTTGGTGCAGGTTGTAAACAAGTCCTGAAACTCAAACCCCATGCTTTTGCCAATTGTGCAAGGCAACTGGTGGATCTCTTGCACTGCAGTTACAGAAAAGGTTGACATTATTTTTGGGTGGTAAAATGACTAGAAAAGTAACTTCTATGCTCAGTGTCACTGTCCTCATATATCAAATAAATACTAACAAAGGAGCAGGAGTTGCATGCCAGCCTGAAATTGGTTTCAGTGGGTATCTGCCGTTAGATTTGTTAGCAAGAAATGAATGGGACCTGTAAAAATTAATCAGAGAGACTTTGCAATTATTGAAACATTTATGAGAAATCAGTTATAAAACATTGCAAATGGTTTCCTCTTTTCTCTCTCCCCTAAACTGTCACCTCTTCATTCTATGGTGTCTTCCCTTGCTTGTCTGGACACTTCTGATTTTTACAAGCTTATTCCCCCTTGGGGAATAAATGAGGGCAGTGAGAATTGACTGGAATTGATTATATGAACTACACAGAAGGTCACCCTTTTGAAGTGATCACATCTGTGAAAATCTGAGGCTATTCCCAGTGGTCCATAAGGACTGCGTGGTTTCCCGGGAAGGCCCGACAAAAGCTTTACTGTTGTCTGAAGGTTATTTCCTCCTGGGGCTTCACATATGTAGGAACATAATTCTTTATAGCACGAGCAGAAGTGATGCCAACAGCGATTAAAACCTAACTTAAATGGCTTGCCAAGCACCAAGCAAAAAGAAGTCATCAAGAGTATAAGATTTTTTTTCTCCCTTTTTCAGATGTGGATAATTACTATACAGCTGCACCTTCAAGAATCACAATGAAGTAGTTTAATGGCAACGCATTAGTGGTTTTTTGGCAGCAGGTTGTCAGAACTGGAAAGAGGTTGAGAGGAGGACTATTTGACTTCTTCAGGTACAAAAGCTGGATGAGGGAGGTCATTTAAGGCACTATCTCATAGTCTGGGTTAGAATTATGGGATGGTTTGGATTTATCCTAGGTTGAAAAGCTGGAATCACCACTACAACATGTTACTTGCAGGCATAATCCATGTATCTGAATCTGCATCTCTATTATAAAGGGTTAATTTCTACAGTGTGTGTGTGTGCATGCGTGTGTGTGTGTATATATATGTGCTTTGTGATATGGAAGGCATAGTAACCACCAAGTGTCATTGAGAATAGTACGCTAGATGGCAACTTTTTCTCAAACCAGACTTGCAATCACAGTTGAGCTTTAAAATAGTTCATAGCTGAGCACAGAATGAGCTTTTAAATGTCCATGTTTACTGAGCATTTACTGTGTATCAGCCTTAGTCCTGAAAGTTATAAACATACATTCATTGTTTAAGTTCTTACTGCAACTATTATTAGCACCATTGTTCTCTCTATTTTACAGATGAAGAAAGAAATTGATACCTCAGAAATTAAAACAATTCGTCTATGGTCCCTCACTGAAATAAGGTATTTGTGGCTCCTGAATTGATGGTCGTTTAGCTAATAAATGGCAGAATTGGAATGTGAACCCAGGTCTTGACTCCAAGGCTCAAGCTTTTAATCAGCTTTACAGCCTTGCTCTTTAGAAAACAATCTATTATGCAGATGATATATCTATCAGAAGCTGAACCCAGGACCAAATATACACATGTACCCACATCATGAAACAAAATAAACAAAAAAAGCAGTTAGTTAAAATGTCCTCTGTCTAATGGATGGTTACTCGAAAGGCAAAGAAATGTCTTGTCTCAAAGGTTTTCTCTCCTTTTCCCTGCATTAGCTCAATAAGACCCACACTCCAGGTACTCAGACTTTTCTCGAAGACTCAGAAGCGTGTTTTGTTTCCAGGATACCTGAGATACAAGAATGTTCTCCCACCTCCTTCATAATCTCTGCTCTGACTTCCTAAATACTCCAAAGCCAGCAGAGGGAAGGAGAAATAAGAGGGAGGCCTCTGTCCCTTAATCTTTTCGGTAGGCTGCTCTTTTCTTCCTTTCCTCATGAGGAACAATTATAAAAATGAAATAAACAAATCTAGCTACCACTTCTGAAAATCCCCAGGAAAATTCCTTTTCCAGAGTTTTCACTTACTAATTTAGCTAACATTACTGCTGGTAACAGACCCCATGCATCCGCCACAGTTGCTGTGAGTTGCACATGGAAAAGACTGGGAGGAAATCTTCACTTTTCTTCTGCAACAGTAACCAACAGAAATGAAAGAGCCACAGAAGTTTGTAAAATATCAACTCCCGAGAACTAAGAACGAGAGCCTTTCTTGCCAAGCCTATTCTGTGCCAGTCATCATAAAATACTATAAGCTGCCATCCTATAGTAATGTTGTGATCAAACAGCATATTATAATTTTTAACATCCCATATTTTGCTATGTGTGTGTGTGTGTGTGTGTGTGTAAGGAGAGAGAGGCTGTTGGTCAGCTGGAGATGAGAACTAAATCGTTGTTATTATTGTTGTTTTTTCTCAAGATGACCCTTCCCTCCAGAAGAACAATGTGCTTTGATCTTTGTCTACTCAGGCTTTACATCATCCATATTACCCTGCAGCAGGAACAGATTGATGTGTATTTTCCCTGCCCCCAGAGAGTTACCTTCTAATCCTTCATTTGCCGTTCTAGCACAATTGCACAGAAGCCATAGCAGGGATAGTTAGAGTGCATACAATTGAATCCAATCTATCCATCACTTGAACTACTGTATAGGACCTCAGAAGGCCAAAAAAAAAAAAAAAAAAAGAAAAGAAAAGAAAAAACTTTTGAATCAAGAAATGCTTTGTCTATTCCAGGTCAAGGAAAATCATGATGCAATTCGGTTTGATACTTTGACTTTAGAAAAGTTTCTCACTTCTCAGGAGAGAAAGTTCAGTGTTTGTAAACATGTAGTAATGAGGTAAGGGTGGCAGTAGTAAGCATTTTAAACTGTATTTATGGAAGAGCTGCTTCTACTTACCATGATCTTTGCATTCTAGCATTATTTTTTCTGATTGGATTATTATGAAATTTTAAGTGAGAAAGATACTTAGTAACTTAAATAATTTTAATGCAAAATAATTAATATCTATTGTCTAAAAGACTAGTCCTGTTGCTTAAGGAGATCAGAGACACAGACACCACCTACAAGCTGCTTATTATTTGGCAGGTGGTGGAAACTTACACATATACTGATAATAAATACAAAGGACTCTAAAATGCCTTCCAGCATTTACTGACTCTTCTATGATACTGTATTTAAGGCCATGGAATCTAACCTTAAATTTTCCAGCCACCTAACCCCACACTCAGGCCTGCAAGAATCAAGAGTACATGCTAAAAATGGAAAAACCATTAAAGCTTGGAATTGTAGGAAGAAGGAGACAGGAAGGACACTCCAGGCGGAGAGAATATACTGGAGTCAAAGAGATTAATAAAATGTTCCATAGGAGGCATTAAGAGGGTGCACCTGGTTCACAGGTTTGCAGCTTCTTGGACAACTTGCCTGTGGTTAAATACGACCTTAAAGGAACAATGAAACAAAAGGGAAAAGCCATCTCCACAAAGAATCACACACTGTAAAAAGTCTTTGGTATTTCTTTCCCCTCGTAATTCTAAGAGACAATCACAGTTAGAATTTGAGTTTAATTTTTTGAATGTGAAGAGAAATTGCATATGTGGACATGCTTTTTGCAACTTGTGTGATTTAGAAAAACACAGGCAAATCTATTGCTTTCATACTTATATTATAAATGCCATATACATAACCACAATTTAGGTTTGACTTATTTTCATCTCAAACAATAGTGTTCCCCCAAGCAAAACTGGCTTGATTGAGGTAAATACTAAAAGTTAATGTTCTGAAATCTTGCAGAATAATTTGTTGACAACCAAGGATCTTGTTTCGCCCAAGTTTTACTGCAAAAGAATTTTCTTACTCAGAGTTGATACAGGGAATGGCAATTCTCACTTGAATGTATCGCAGTCACATGGCTGAGTCAACTTGCCTGCTGGAAGAGAGGGGACAGATCTCTTAGACTAGTGGAAGGGGCCTAATTATTTCAGTGATATGGATTCCAAAGGCCAAAGAAGTAGGTGATTAGTTCAAACTCGTGCTGCTAATTAGTGGATAGGGCAGAACTACTATTAAGTTTAAGTTAATAAGCTTTCAAAAATATTGCCCTAAAGGAACACAGAGAAGAAACTCTGGCAGGATGATGGCTTGAGGTGTCCCGCATTCTTCCACGTGGGGCTATGACTCCAACTCCCCCACTTCTTGTGGGGCCAATCAGCAGGGGTGGGCTAACACCAGTTTCAATACTTTCTCCTCTTCGGGTCAGAACTTTACGGCTCAGTACCAAAGCTTAAGGCAAATACCTGAAAACTGCCCTTCCTGGGGAGAAAGTCAATTTCTGCTCTCTTGAACTTCAGTTCTCCCAAACTGAACTTCAGGGTCTCCCTGACTCTAAAGAATTAAAGAGGAATTAAACAGTTGGGTTTATTTGTCTCTATCTCTGATATTTAGAGAACGCAAGAGATCACAGAACAAAGAAGCTCTGCTGAAAGAGGAGAGATGGGCAGCTGGCTGAAGGTACTAATACAAGGAGCCACAGGGCAGACAGAGTTGCTCCTTCTACCATGCTTAGGTGGGCTCCCATGTGGGTACCAGAATGAGCAGACACAGAGAAATGACATCCTGTTAACAGGGCCTATCTGCCAGGGAGCAAACCCAACAGAAAAATCTGAAGAGACCACTAAAGAAATAGAGCTGCTTCTTTTAAAGCTCCATTTGAAAGAAGTAGGAGAATATGTAAAGAAGTTGAATGTATAGCAGTTGGCACAGTTCCTAAAACTAAAACCACATGATTTTTTAAATTTAAAGATTTAATAGATGAAGTGAAAGAGAGGGCTGCATTTTAGCTGCTCCAGTTGGTGGTTTGGAAGATCAGGTGGAAGTATATGTTAAATCATAGAGGAACACAAAGAAAGACTATATGGAAATATGAGGAAAAATATTTACACTTTGAAAGATAGAGTCATGAGAAAAAATAGAAGTTCCAGAATGAGAAAAAGAGACAGATGAAAGAGAAACAATCATCAAGCAAATAACTGAAGGAAATTTTCCTGAAGAATACCTGAGTCCGCAATTTAAATAGCTCGTCAAGTTACAGGTAAGATGCTAAGAAAATAAATACACCTTGGTAAAAGAAGAAAAAAAAGGAAAAAGAGTTAGATTAGAGGCTGGGCATGGTGGCTTACACCTGAACTGTACTCCCAGGACTTTGGGAGAATGACCTGAGGTCAGAAGTTCAAGACCAGCTTGGGTAACATAGCGACACACCTGCTCCACTGAAAACATAAAATAAAAAGTTTAAAAATGGGCTGGGAATGGTGGCATATACCTATGGTCCTATCTAATCAGGAGGCCAATGCTAGAGGATCGCTTCAGCCCAGAGGTTCAAGTTTACAATGAGCTATGACAGCAGCACTGCACTCCAGCCTGGGTAACAGAACAAGACCCTGTTTCTAAAACAAAACAAAAAAGAATGAGATTGGTAATTTAGTTTTGTAATCTCAAAATTAGGACACGGTAGAACAATATCTACAGATGCTTTAGAATAAAAGACTGAAAGTGTGATATTATTCACTAACAGCTTAGAAGAATGTTATTTGCAGAGATTATTTCACCTACATATCCCATCTTAGGAAACGCTTAAGAGAGAACTCAAACCAGAGAATAAAAACATCTAAATCTCATGACAGATGAAACAGATGAAGAGGTACAACTGGTGAACAAAGAACTTGGTAATAGGTTTATAATGAAATACAATTGAATAATAACAGGCAATCTGGGAATTTGTAAAGTAAGTAATAAACAAGAATATTTTAAAAAGAAGAGGCCTACTACAAGGAAAATTCCAATAATTGCCAGAAACTAAAAGTACTAAATTATTGGAGATGGCATTTGAATGGGAGAAAGAAGAGTACCATAAAAGTAGCCCAAAGATCTCCTATGGAGTGCAGATGGGGTTGAGAGGAAGCTAGTGGAACGAGTGAAAATGTGCTACAGGTCTGGCCTTATTGAAAGAAGGCAGATAAATTGTAAAACAATAAAGAATCTTAGTAGAGAAAGAGTTATGATGTCATTTTCATATAATATTAAATATGCATACAATTATGCACATGAAGGAAAGGAAGATAACCATTAATGAAAGATAAAATAATAGTAGGACTTCCAAGTTAACAAAAAGGAAAAAGAAAATTAATAAGTAATAAATGAATCATACAAGTAAATTAAGAAAAAAGAAAAAGCAATAAAGTAAGGAGTAAGGTATACAGTCAAGCATACCATGATACAAAACATAAAATATTGAATTCTCCCAACTAAGAGAGAGAATGTGAGACTGAAGTAAAAATCAGTGTTGGGCCATATATCATTTACTAGAAACAATTTAAAATGAAATAATAAAGTTTGGAAAAGAAGGGACAAAGACTAGTCAAATATAATTTTAAAAATTAAGAGGCCATGACATCTTTTATTTTTATTTTTTTAGAGACAGTCTCACTATGTTGCCCAGGCTGGCCCTGAACTTCTCTACCCAAAGGATCTTCCTGCCTCTGTCTTCCCTCTAGCACACCTGGGACTACAGGTGTGCACCACTGCCTGGCTTAAAACCAACGCAGAAAGAAACATATTGTAATAACGTGTTCTCAACTCCTGCTTCCAAAGTTCTTTCTCTGTGAAGTATTTCCATTTATGGAAAGAAAACAGCACATATTACATCTTTAGAAAGCATGCATAGGTTTACCTTTTAAACCTGTATATGTAAACTTGTCATAATAAAGACTAGAGTGGAAAGAAAAAAAAAATATCAGGAGGGGCAACATTGCTATCAGACTAAGTAGAATTTAAAGTTAAAATTTTTAATTAGAAAAGCAATTATATAATATTAAATATAATTTATGAAGCAGGAAATACCATCATACCCTGTAGATACCAAACAACATGAAAGTTAAATAAAGAAAGCAAAAACTATTAGTACCTTAAAGAGAACTAGGTAAAAAATAAATGATGGTGGAATATTTCCATTTATATTTTTCAGAAGCAGGAAGATCTAGTAGACAAAATATTAATAAAGACAGAAAAGTTTAATGATATAGTCAATCAATTTAATAGGTGTGTTCAATCTTAAATTTGGGGAATAGAGAGTATTTTTGTTATATGAAATGGGAATTCATAAAAATCAATCACATACTTGGTTGAATACAAATAAGACTTTAATAATTTCTTTTTATCACAAAGGCCACACTCTGAAAACATGCTAATAAAACAAGAAAAACTCTTAAATGGTAAAATCTTATCCCTTTTGAAATTATGAATCAGTTTTCTACATAATTTTTAGCCTAAAGGGGAAGTAAAACTAAAATTACATTCTATCAGAAAAGAATAAAAATAAAAAGCACTTTATACGAAAACTTATAAAAAAATAGTAAAAGCAACATTCATGGCAAAAGCTATAACCGTAATTGCCCTTATATTTTAAAAAGAAGAATAAAACTAAGGGAAGTTTACATTCATCTTAAAAAATGCAAAACAACAGAATCTACCAAAGCAAAGTAGGAAAAGAGAATTAATTTAATTCAATCTTAAAGTAATAAACTAGAAATCAAAGCAAAATGCAAATAGTAGAGGAGACAAATTCAAAAGCCAGGCCTCTGACTAGCCCACAAGAAGAGATAAACATAATCTAAATGAAGGGGGGCAAAGGACAGCACAAAACCCCACAAGGTTATGGATGAGAAAGGAGACATAACCACATTTAGAAATAGAAAAATTTCAGGGAATAAAAGAGAATATTAAATGTAACTCTACAGCAACAAATTTAAAATCCTAGAGAAACTGGCTAATATAAGTAACTAAAGTTGAATAAAATTGGAAAACTTGAATAAACCAGTTAATACAGACTATCAAAACCAGCAACTGAATGATATTACAGCTGACTTTCCCCACACTTTAAGAAACAGATGCCCCTGTTCTTTGTTCCTTCATTCCTTGCTTCCTCCTTTTCTACCTTAGACAAAAAAGTATCAAGCATGTAAGTTGCTATTTTAGGCTCTAGGATGCAATGTTAAATAAAACAAACCCTCCTCTTTAAAGCACTTACCTTCTATTTTATAGCTCTTAAAAAAGATGATAGGTTGCTTAATTCATTTTATGATGTAATCATTTTAAGATCAAACCTGTTTCAAAAGTATTATACAATAAATCCACAGACCAACCTCACTAACAAATACAGCTATGATACAATCAAATGGAAGGTAGATGGTGTCACAAGATACACTGACTAAAATATCTGTTTTAGGATTGTAATTACGATCCCAAATCAAGAGCTCTATCAATATAATTCACTGTATTGACAAAGAAACAAACAGTATAAACAAATGGATGGTATCTGAGAAAGTATCTGATAAACAATTCCTAAGATAAAACTCAAACAAAATAGGAATAGATGGAAAAGTATTATCTACATTAAGAGTTAATATATTGGTTTCATAAGTATTTAAGCTATTTTCCCAAAGCATAGAGCCTTTTCATTTGTAGCAGCTCTATAGAATCAAAAATTTTAATCTTAGTTTTTATATATTATCAGAATAACTATGGCCATACCAGTCACAAAGTGTTTCAAGGACTTAGACATAGTCAACACCTAACCACTCTCTGCAGAATGAAAGGCCTTAAGCCCAATAAGCTTTCTGTAGAATTTCCACCCTCCAGCCTCTTGATCTTTGCACAGGGAAAGAGCTTAATAAATATTTTTTTTCAAGGTGAGCAAGTTATTTAACCTCCAGGAGACCTAGTTTTTGTCATAGCAGAACAGGAACACATGCCTTGCCTATCTCATCAAGTTGCCAAAACAATCTAATCATTGATATATGTAAAGTTGTTTCATGAATTGAAATCCAAACAATTGTGAGTTTCTCTTGCTAACTTAAAAGAGAATATGCTTAAATTTCAAATGAATAAGGAAGAGAAATGCTAACATTTTTCAAAGAGCTCTCTGAATGAAGTCATTCTAGACATGGATTCTCAAAGACTTCTGGAAAGACATTATACTATGCAGGATATTTATTTCACTTCTTGCAGCCATCACTATCTATCTGATATGACAGTCATTCATGATATGATTGCTGTTGATTATTCTGAGGCATATCTGGAAATTTACTCATTCAGTTGACAAATATTTCCTGAGCATTTTCTATGTGCTAGACTGCTATAACAAAATACCATAAACTGAGTGGCTTATAAACAACAGAAATTCATTTCTTATGGTTCTAGACTTTAGATAGTCCAAGATCAGCAACAGATTCAGTGTCTGATGAGGGCTCCTTCTTTTTAGTTTATAGATGGTGCCTCCTGGCTACATCTTCACAAGGCGGAATGGGCTAACTAGCTTTCTGGGGTCTCTTTTATGATTCTGTTCATGAGGATGAGCCCTCATGACCTAATCACCTTACAAAGGCCCTATCTTCTAATATCATTACCTTGATAATTAGAATTAAATGTGTACATTTTGTAGAGACAAAACCATTCAAACTATAGCAATATCCTATGTTAGCTTTGGCTTAAGCAATAACATTCCTGAAATCACTGATTTGATATACTAGTTTTATGTTAAAGAATACACATACACACACACACAAACACACACACACACACACACACACACACACACACACACACTTTTAAGGTCATCTATGTACCAGTAAAATAATCTTCCAAACCATGAGTAGTGCCTGCATCTTGTTTTGGGAAAGAGATAAAGAATATAAACTAATAGTAAATTAAAATGCACATCCTAAGCTGTAGGATTAGTTTAATGTTGAGGCAGGTCTCATGCCAGGACTGGATTTTAGTGGATACGAGTAGAAGATTGCATCATTTCTTGAATCTCCCTATGAGGAATATTACTTGCTCTCCACAAATGGAGGAAGAGGTCCTTTTTACAGTATCTGAAACCAGAAGCTGAATTTGTTGCTTGTTAGGAACGGCAGGACCCTGCTTGTAGGACATAATTTTTCAAAGCAAACTTCTGATCAAATATAGGGTGATTAGAAGCATGGAATTCAAGATTGGTGGGCTTTCAGAAGAGTCTCCATAGGTGCTTATCTGTTGGCCTTTAGCCTGGAAGCCTGATCTCTGGAGTGCAGCTGTTGCTGATTGGCTGCCTCAGAAGCTGGGGCTTTTCATTTGTAGCAGCTCTATAGAATAGCTCTATAGAATCTGAGTCATTGGCTGTCTCCAAGAACCCGGGTTATGATGCTTAAGTGTAATTGCCATTTTGGAAGAGGTCTAACACCAGTGCCAACAGAGTAAGAAGCAGTCGGTACTTTTCTGGGTTGATAGGCAAGTTTTATGCATGCAACCAAAAAGAGGAGATAAAATAAGTAGTAAAATAATTCCAAAGTGGACGATGAGTTGATTTAACCTCCAGATTCTAAATTTTATCCATTGAATAATTCCTTTTAATATTTTTTTAAGTAAAACATGTTAGAGCAGCAGCAATAATTTATTCAAAACTGCTTGGACCACTAATCAAAGCTTAGGAGAAAACATAGCTCTAAATAAATACATCCATACATAAATCAATAAATTAAGAAATCTCTTCTGCCACTTGCCCTACTACTTGGAACTCACTGCACAGAGCTGCCCCCATGAGAATCAGCTTCCACTGAAACGTTTACACTTGTGATTTTGCATGATGTCTCACTACTTATGGGCCATCTCAGTGTCAGCCACCTATAGAAGATGGCTACTGAGGTGACCCTCATAATTTTCAAAATTTTTTTCATAGGCCACATAGTCTTTATTTTAACTCTTATCATCCCAAATACCCCTCTAAATTTTGACAAACCTTGGCTACTCATTTTTCTCATGACATTTTAGTTAATAGACAGATATATACATGTATAGTGCACGTGTGAAACTCAGAGAATCCTCGGGTGTTCAGATGGTTTGCTTACTCATTCAAAGCACATTTTTTTTTAATGCTTTAAATATGAAATTTGTGCTGTTCTGCCTACTTATCTCCCATTGAACTCCCTAGATTAGATCCAGGCAAGAGCTTTATGATTTTTTAAAATATTCAATATGACTTATTTTATATATATGAAATATATATATTACACACACTCATGCATACACACACATTTGCATACACATACAAGCCACTAACTTTCACAAGTGTTTGTGTATGTGGGTACTTCTACTAACTTTCTTAAGCTTTGGGTCACTCTTTTCCTTAAAATAAACTTGAAATTTGATTTGTAAGTAATTTCCAGAATTTAATGTCATGGTATAAATTTCAGAACTAATAACAGACATAAAAACAAATATGTATGCCTCTCATATCACTAATACCTATTGTCAACTATAAAATGTAGAAAGATATTATACTGCAAAATTATCATGTATGCCATTTGGGTACAAGGTTTATTGTTTTAATTAATCTTGACTGACCAAGTTTTAAAACGTTAAGATCTATTGTAACTGCTCTGTTGCAAATCCAATGGCATCTTTTTGGAGTGTGGTGCTGTAGACTTTCACTATGCTTTTTGTCTTCGTTTTGGAGAAAATAATGTGACATAATTAATCAATATTCTCTAGGTCTCTACATAACAATATATAATTCACCAGTTGCTAGGAAATCTGGTTTTTCCTACTGTTAGCAATCAGATAATGACAACCATGACAATAGCTTTCTTATCTATTCTTCCATTCATGTTTGTGAATTATAAAATAAAACTTACTGAGCTCCTACTAGATGTGAAGATTTTTCAAGATGCTTCAGAAGATACAAAGATGACTAGTTTTCAATGTAGTGAGAGGCTTATATTGTTACTCACAGAATCCCAGTAATGTATAATGTGAACATGAGCTATAAATGTAGATAAAGTGATCCTAACTCAACCGCTTACAACCAGGGCATTTGCAACAAGTTACCTAAATCATGTAAGCTTCAACTTTCTCATCTGCAAAACAGATACAGTAATACCCTCATGGAGACCTTATGAAGATTTGTTGAATAATTATGTAAGCAATATGTTTAGTGCAGTGCCCAACACACTGTAAATGCCTAAACAATTAGAAAATATATGTTTAAAATTTAAAACATTGAATATGTGAAAAATATGTAAGCTATTTTTATTATAATTTATTATGCTAAAAATTATTTCCTATTATATAGAGAGGTATGGAAAAAATAATTGATTTATCCAGGGTTATATAGGAAGTCATTGACAAGTCAATATTAGAAGTACTCTCAAGAGAAACCATGTCCAAAGATGGCTGGCTTCAATCATCCTGAAGTTTT
The DNA here is from genome assembly GCA_004027715.1 of Plecturocebus donacophilus. Classification (NCBI taxonomy): domain Eukaryota; kingdom Metazoa; phylum Chordata; class Mammalia; order Primates; family Pitheciidae; genus Plecturocebus; species Plecturocebus donacophilus. The sequence goes on along the minus strand of PVKP010003629.1, from coordinate 52,730 downwards.
CCTTAACTCATAATAAAGCCTCTCAAGTGAAATCCTCTAGGTAAGTATGACTCACAACCATGCTAGTGGAGCAAAGGATGTTTTATAGTTTTAATCCATGTGCTTGCTTCCAGCCAACCAAAGGACAGCATCCAGTTTGTAAGGTTCTGACTACATGTTAGAACCAAATACTGAAGCATGTGATCACAGAAGGATTTGCTTGTGTTTTGCCACCTCCTGCCTTACCTCTGATCATGCTGCCTTCTCAAACATTCTTCACCTCTGAGACTGGCCAAAGGGAAATAGTCCTTGCTTTAAAATACCCTCCTGAGTATGTCTGTGTATTATGTTCTTTGCTGCAGATTGCATTTGGCAAATATCGAAGGTCAGGATTACATTTAAGAACAAAAAGTTAAGGGTGAAGAGTAGAAAAGAAATGTATCTTATATAATACTTCTAACTCACCACTTCTGTTAGTTACTCCAGAGAGGGAAGGGAGTAAAGGCACATGCTATATGTTTTCAGCTGACCTTCTGATAGGCTATGAAGAAAGAAATTAAAATAACAAGGAAGAAAATGGAGCAAATTCTATTTCCCTTTCTGACAAAAGTGTCTTGTCTGGCTCTTGCGCAACATGTTTTTCTGGTGACTCATCTCCACCAGCTCTGCCTGCAACCTCAGATTCTCTTACATGCTCTTTCTTGGACTTTCCTCCACAGCACTTACACCATTCAACCCTAACAGAGCTTTCCATGTTCTACCTTCCTCATCAGCTTATATGTGCTTCAAGGGAGTGTTCATCTTTGTGACTCATCTCACATGGTGCCTGCTACAAAGAAAGGCTGCCAGGTAGGGTAGAAAAAATGTTATGTCTGGAATCATTCAGATTGCAGTACAAATCTGGTCTCAGCTTCTTGTTAATTGTGTTATATAAAATACATTAAATTATTTGAGCCTCAGTTTCTTAATCTATAAAATAGAAATAATATATGCTTTATGGACTTGTCCTGAGGATTAGAAGTAGCAAATGTAAAGTGTCTGTAGCATAGAAGAGACAATAAATTATTTATTATTATTACTACAGCACGTGCTTAACTTATGTTTGCTGAATGAGAGAGATTATGAATAACTATGATATACTTATTGTGAGCCTCAGGTCTCTGTATCTCCTTAAAAACATACATCATTTTTCTTCCTCGTCCATCAACTCAGAATTACTTTTTCCCTCCCAGAATTATAGAGATGAGGAAGAGAGATGGGTTTTACATTTATCTGAGATATGAGTAGAACCTTTATTTATTAAAAATCCTCTTGAGTGAGTCAACATCCCTTATAGTATTATCCCTATATACCATATATTATTATATATTTATATAATATAATCAAAACTATATATACAATAACATAATACAGGAGACAGTATAGCCAAAACTCTTACTAGATGGGAAGAGAAGCGTAAAAACAAACAAACAAAAAACCTACACGCTGTCCCTTTGCAAAAGCACTGCTTTAATGGCCATGAGCAGAGGACAGACAGCAGCAGGCTAGCTAAACAGCTGCCATATGGTCAGACAGAAGAGAAAAACATCCAGATAAGAGGGCAGAGCTGTTCCAAGGACATAGTAAAGCGGAGTTTCCAAGCTCATGGCAGAAGGTGGGCCAGGATGCTTAGGAAAGTAGGTTATGACAGTCAGTCCTATATTAGAGGAGCCAATATATCATCAGAAAGTCTATTTATTCATTTTTTGTTACTGTGGCAATTTTTAAATAAAGTGGTTGATGTTATTATTACTTTTAGACAAGATTTTGTTCTTCAATGCGTTAGAGAAAGGTTTTTAAAGTTAATAAAATTTTAGAGCCCACACTGGCTGCTGTTTAAAATGGGATCATGTTATTAACTATAACATATATTTGAACAGTTCTGACTCTCATCTGTAAGTGCAAATTCAAGAGAAAGATGTCATCATCCATCATACAGGTGCTAGAATGCAAGTGTTTCTTTGGAATCATACTCACCTGGGTTGGTTCAAATCTACTTCCTAACTGAGTAACCTTGGAGAAATGTGTGTGTGTGTGTGTGTGTGTGTGTGTGTGTGTGTATCCAATTTTATATATTTGCATGCATATATGTGCATATATGCATAATTATGATGAGAATTAAATAGAGTGTTAGGTAGTTAGTAAATGATAATTATGATAATTTTTTAGTCACAACGGCACCCCCATCCCCCAACAGACACACGCCTTCTACATGTGGCCCTCACAAATACAGACTGTTACTTGGATTAGCATGACTCCTACCCTTGGGTTGACGTTTTTCTGAGAGCTCTTACTTCTGTCATATAAATATACCACACAGAGCTTCCCAATGCACTACCAGTCTTTTTCATTTCTCTCCCTTGTGTGCTATTTCCCACATCAGATTCAAACACAAGTCAAGGTTTGAAGGGACAAAAAAAACCATCCTTATTATTGACCCACATATACAAGCAGATTTCTCTCAATTTTCACAAAAATAACATCGGCCACAAAAGATTATTAGCATAGTGTTGAACATACCATTGGCATGGGGATTTATATCCAGAACTTTAACCATTTGAAATTAAATATTACATATTCTTATTTCAAAAAGGCTTTTAGTCATTTTTGCCAAGTTAGCTTTCAGCCTCTTCAATTCTCAATCATTGCCTTCTTTCCCACCCTATTCTGGTCTTCTCTGGTTCACTTTCTACCTGTCTCCTATCAAATTCCTTTTTTTTTTTTTGAAACAATAGTCTCAGTCCGTCAGCCAGGCTGGAGTGCAGTGGTTTGATGTCGGCTCACTGCAACCTCCACCTCCCAGGTTCAAGCGATTCTCCCGCCTCAGCCCCCTGAGTAGCTGGGATTACAGGCGTGCCCCATCACGCCCAGCTAATTTTTGTATTTTTGGTAGAAACAGGGTTTCAGCTTGTTGGTCAGGCTGGTCTCAAACTCCTGACCTCGAGATCCGCCCTCCTCAGCCTCCCAAAGTGTTGAGATTACAGGCGTTAACTACAGCACCCAGCCTATTCCCTTTTATTTCATATGAGCAAATGAACTCTTTCTGTTTACTTGTTTCCCACCAACCCATGCTTTCAGGGTATCTGTCATTCACTGTCTCCAAGTGGCTGATCAAGGCATTTGCCTTAACAAAGGGAGTTTCTTCCCCAAGAGGAATGGCTGGAGGACTTTGGGTGTCTAGTCTTTTCTCCCTCCAGTCAATTACCTCTACTATGTTCAGGTATCCACTTTATAAGCAGCTGTAGGGCAGGACTTAAATAACCTTGTTCTGAGTATGAGCATGTAACCAAATTTGGTTCATTCAGAACTGCGAGTAAGAGTTATATGTCATAGCTGGAGAGTAAGTTATATGTTTGTCTCTCTCCTACTGAACATGAATCAGAAAGCATCTGTTAGTTGCCACTGTCAGTGGTCTTAGGACTGCAGTGAGGAAAAGGTTTTGGAAAGTGAATCAGAGATGAAATAACTTTATTTTCTGATGACATTAACCATGAAATAACCATTTTTTAGGCTTGATTTCTCTCTGGACTTACACTGTAAGATGATACATTTCCTTACCGTTTGAAGCAGTTTGAATCATCTATTTGCTGCTTGCAACCAACAGCATCTTAATACAGCGAAGGCACTGTTTTAATGCAAAAGGCGCATCTACATATAGCCCAGGATAAACCACACAGTGCTCTCTCTCCTCTTATTTTTGTCTTTCCCCATATAGCACCTACTTTAGTTTTTATACAAACAATAATAGTTTTTTTTATTGAGATAAAATTCACACCATCTGACCATTTAAAAGTGCACAATTGGCCAGGTGTGGTGGCTCACACCCATAATCCCAGCTCTTTGGGAGGCCGAGGCGAGTGGATTGCTTAAGCTTAGGAGTTCTAGATCAGCCTGGGCAACATGTGAGACCCCTTCTCTACAGAAAATACTAAAATTAGCTGGGTGTGGTGGAACATGCTTGTAGTCCAAGCTACTGGTGAGGCTGAGGTGGGAGGATTGCTTGAGCTTGGGAAGTAAAGGTGGCAGTGAGCCGAGATGGCACCACTGCACTCCAGCCTGGGTGACAGAGTGAGACCTTGTCTAAAAAATAAAGTGTACAATTCAGTGGTTAGTAAATTTACAGTGCTATGCAATTATCAGCATTAATTCCAGAAAATTTTTTATCACACCAAAGAGAAATCATGTATCTATTTAGGAGTCACTCTCTCCAATCAGCCCCTAGCAATTACTAATCCACTTTTCGTCTTTATGTATTTGCCTATTCTGGACATCTCACATAAACACAATCATATAATATAGGACCCTTTCTCTGGCTTCTTTCACTTTGTAGCATGCATCAGTACTTCACTGCTTTTCAGGGCTGAATAATACTCCATTTTATTACATTTTATCTATCAGTTGATGTATATTTGGGCTGTTTCTCTCTTCCAGATATTAAGAATAATGTGCTATGAATATTCACATCCACATGTTGGTGTGAATATATATTTTCGTTTCTCTTGGATAGACACCTAGGTATGAAACTGCTGGTTCATATGATAATTCCATGTTTAACTTTCTGGGAAACTGCCAAACTATTTTTCACAGCTGCTGCACCATTTTACATTCCAGCAAGCAAACTGTGAGGATTAAAATTTCTCCACATACTCACCAACACGTTATTTTTCATGTTTTTAAAAAATTATAGCCATCATATAAATGTGAAGGGGTATTTAATTACAGTTTTATTTGCATTTTTATAACTAATGATGCTATGCAGCTTTTCTATGCTTATTAGACATTTCTGTATTTTCTCTAGAGAAATATCTATTCAATTTCTTTGCTCATTTTTTAGTTGGGTTGCTTTCTTTTTGTTGTTAAGTTGTAAGAGTTATTTATATATTATGGACACCAGGTACTCATCAGCTACACAATTTGCAAATATTTTCTCCCCTTCTGCTGGTTGTCTTTTTTGTTATCCAATGGAACACTGTATGTTGTATTTTTTACACAAAAGTTTTTAATTTTCATGAAGTTCAACTTTTTTCTTGTTTTGCTTGTGCTTTTGCTGTCATAGTTAAAAACCATTGTCTGATCCAAGATCATGAAGATTTAAATCTATGCTTCGTTTTAAGAGTTTTAGATATTTAGCTCTTTTATTTAGGTCCTCTATCCATTTTGAGGTTTTTTTTTTATAATGATGTGAATTAGGGGTCCAAATGTATAGATTATTTCTGGACTTTTTATACTCTTCCAATAATCCATATGTCTATATTCTTATTCCAGAACCACACAGCTTTAATTATTTATAGATTTTTAGTAAGTGCTGAAATCAAAAAGTGTATTAATACTTTCACTTTGTTTCTTTCTTTCAAGATTGCTTTACCTATATGGGGTTCCATGCAATTCCACATGAATTTTAGGATCAGCTTGTCTGTTTTTGAAAAAAAGAAAGAAAGGCTGTTGGAATCTTGATAAAGATTTTGTTGAATCTATCTATTGTTTTGGCAATATTCCCATCTTAACAATATTAAGTCTGACAACCCATGAACATGGGATGTCTTTCATTTATTACTTTTTAAAATTTCTTTTAACATTGCTTTGTAGTTTTTAGTATAAAGGTCTTGCACTTTCTTGGTTAAATTTAATCCTAAGTATTCTTTTTAGTACTATTGTAAATGGAATGTAAATGCAAATACTCATTGCACACATATGGAAATACAACTGATTTTTGTGTGTTAGTCTAAGTAGGTTTTCATCATCATTAACAGTATCATGAAATAAGCAAATAATAAGAGACTGAGATGGATATGTGAGAAGAAGACGAGAAGTCTTACCTTCAGCCAAGGAAAATATTTTCAGAGTTTATAAGGCCTGTGCCTGTCCTCAAGTTATTGTCTCTCAGCTATAAGCCCAACTTTCTTGCTAGATTTTTAAATCCTGGGGCTGAGACTTTGCAAACACCATTTCTGCTGTACTCCCTGCTCCCTGAGAAGTTCTGCCATTAGAGGATGTGAGAGAGGGCCTGCTAAGCTGAAAGAGGCAGAAGAGACTGGCTCCTTTCCATTTATTCCCTGTGGTCTTGTCTCGTCCCAGCTTTCCGTGATCATCACCCTAACAGTGCTTCTTCACAATGGCCGCAGCCGTTCCTTCCCACTGCAGAAGCTGAATTCAACTTGCAGTTTCTCTAATGCTCGCAAGAGACACCAGTCTCAACAGAACAGAACCTCTTCCTCAGAGGTCTGAGTTTCAGCTGCACACGGACCTTCCTCCGAGTTTCTAAGATTATAATTCCAATCTCTATCATTGTTCTCCCAATGCTAACAATAGAAACTACGCCCTGTAGTTGCTATTTTCATGGTACCTTAGTTATTTAACAACTCTACAGCTTGTTAGCAATTATTTCTATTGAATTCTCTATGTCCTTATAACTGGCGTGGATTCTGTCACCCACTTGGGCCCTGCTAGTTACAGGTTCTAACCTTGTTTAGAACATACTATGTGCCAAGTATTGGGCCAGTTTGTTTTTACATTTCTTTTCTCAGGTAAGTAAGAGTTTAGATGTAAGGGTGTCAGATACATTTAGCAGTGAAGAACTATAGTATTTTCCTTATTGTCACCCATATTTTGCTTAGCTGTAAGCAATGGGGAAGGAAGAAAGCCCCAAAGTTTAGAAAGATAGTTTTCACCTAATCCACCAGTCTTCAGGATAACTATGCATGTGAGGGACTCCAAATCACCTGGAAAATAATGTCACACGCTATTGCATTCTGAACCAGCACTGTCCAGTAGAGTTTTCTGCAATGATAGAAATGTTCTGTACTGTTAAGAATTGTCCAGTATGGTAGCTTCTAGTCACATACAACTACTGAGCACTTGAAATGTCACTCGTGTGCTTGAGAAACTGTATTTTTAATTTTAGTTAATTTTAGCGTAAACACCTACATGTAGTCAGTGGTATTAAATTTGATGGTCAAGTTAGACTTTTCAGGGTAGCAATAGATAGGCGTGATTGAAGAAGTATCTCCTGGTCTTCTGGATGTATAATTTCACAGCAAACACAAATGCTAGTTGAGATTGTTAAATTGTGCGCCTGGGTGACTTGTCAATGAGCTATCATGTATGAAAAGACTATCAAAAACAGATCATTCATGCTGGAGTTCACCTCCACAGGTGTTAGGGACCACCTTGCCTTAGGGAAGAAAGTAAATCTATACTCCATGATTAGCATGTGATTATATTTTACAGACAGGCATCAATGCCTGGTGATTTAGATGCACTTGGCTTTTATCTTGTAAGATTTATTTAAAGAAGCACATGCATGGCTTAGAGCCTCAGGGAATGATAACATATAAAAATAGGAAAGCATAAAAGGTAGCAAAAGAAAACCTGCTTCATTTGTAGAAAGGCTTACTCCCCTTTCAAGTAACTTCAAATCCTATCACCAGCATCTCTTCTCTTTTCAAATCCCTTCCCTAACTCAACTCTTATAAAATGTCTTTCATTATTAACCCACCAGAGAAAGCTTTCCCATACACACTGCATCCTGTGCCCCTCAGTGTTTAGTAGAAGAAGCCAATTAAAAGGGCAAGAGGAAACCAACGTTGATGGGAGGTGGGAGTCGAGAAGAAAGTAGTAAAATGCATTTTCATTGCATTCATAGTGCTTTCTTTCTTTAAAACACTAGAAGTAAATAGAAGTAAAATTTTAACTTATTTCTAGATGATAAACAATGTTACTGTTACTCTTCTGTTTTATAATTCAATTTTTTAAATTTAAAGATGAAAACAAAAGCAATGGTTAGTTCAACCATCGTGGAAGACAGTGTGGCAACTCCTCATGGATCTAGAACCAGAAATACCATTTGACCCAGCAATCCGTTACTGGGTATATACCCAAAGGATTAAACATCATTCTGCTATGAAGACACATGTACATGTATGTTTACTGCAGCATTATTCACAATAGCAAAGACTTGGAACCAACCCAAATGCCAATCAATGGTAGATTGGATAAAGAAAATGTAGCACATATACATCATTGAATACTATGCAGCCACAAAAATGGATAACTTTATGTCTTTTGCAGGGACATGGATGAAACTGGGAACCATCATTCTCAGGAAATTAACAAAGGAATGGAAAACCAAATACCACATGTTCTCACTCATAAGTGGGAGTTGAACAATGCACATAGACACAGGGAGTGGAACATCACACACACCAGGGCCTGTCAGGGGCTGGGAATCTAGGGAAGGGATAGCATTAGAATAAATATCTAATGTAGATGATGGGTTGATGGGTGCAGCAGACCACCATGACATGTGTATACCTATTTAACAAACCTGCACATTCTGCACATGTACCCCAGAACTTAAAGTATAATTTTTAAAAAATAAAATAAACAATAATAAAAAAAAAGAAACAGTGACCCCACACAAACATCCTACTCCACTTTTTTAGGTTGATGTTTTCAACTATTATCATTCTGGAACAGATGAATCTTCATAGTGTCCATGTTGTTAAGTTAATATTGTCCAGTAACTATTTATGTTTATTTTTTCAAGTTCATTTGGGATATTTGGCAATATCCCCCAAGAAGACTGTTTTCATTCATTAACCACAGGGTGGAGAAGGGAGAACTTAGGACTTATTGCAAAATGGTCCTCAGTTTAACTTCCCACAAAACATATGAAGGTATAATTTTCCTTACGTAAGTTTGCAAAGTACTTTATAGGCTATTAAAAGTAAAACACTTCCCTAAAGGGCTCACCAATTAAATCAAGGATAACAGATCAGTTAAAAGTTCGGAACTAAGCAATTAAAGAAACTAGAATGCAATAAAGCTATACTTTAGCCAGAGTATTTAAAGGTGCTTGCTTCTTCAGGTTGGTTTCAGCGTCAAGTACTTTCCTGTAGGACCCTGAGTTCATTTATATTTATCAGATTGTGCATGCCAGTTTGGGTTTGGAAATAATGGTTTTTGATGTCTAAATACAAAACAGAACATGTTTGCTCTTTTCTGAGTAGTTTTATTTCTATGACTGTAGGCTTCTGGAGGTTGGACTAGTTCCAAAGGTGACAAGAGTAAAGGCTCTTTTCCAAGAACATCTCAACACCTGCTGAAACATGTTACTTGTGGTAATAACTTTTTCTGCTCATTTCTTATTTTGCTGGTATTTGTTATATCACCTATACTATGAGGGCCTCTCGAAGTGCTAGAACTGTGGTTCAAATAGAATAATAATTTTAATCTTCTTTACAAGTTTTTCTATAGAAGCAGGCCACTTCTATCATGGATGTTGATGGGTAATGATACTCTTATTTAATATCAAAATCTTGTAAGTAAAAGCAGGCCTGGTAGAGTTTGAAGCAGGAACAAAGAAAGGTATAAGACCAGATATTATTCTTACACAGGTTTTCTGTAGAAAGAGAGGAAACTATTGCATTTTATATAAAATACTCTCATTTTCTTGCTATGTAGACTTTTTTATTGGACATCTTTCTACACTATGTCTCTAAATAGATGGTATATTAGTCTTTTAGCAAGTTATTTATTGTTTGGCATCCTTGTGTAGATTTTATTAACAACATGTAGATTTTGAAAATGTTAATACCTGCAATAAGGTACATAAAATAGTATATTTTGACTCAATATTAGGAGTCTTTATTATTATTATACATTCTATTTTGGATATTACCTCCTCCATTATCCTTGTTTCATTAATATCTGTGGCTCGCAATCAATATTTTTTGGTCTCAACACTTCTATGATATGATGCCTTATTAACAGAAGTAATGACACTCTAGTAATGATGCAGGGTGATAAGTGATAAGACAAATATAATTCAGGGACTACCATTCCCCACTCTAGTATTAAGAATCTCTCCTTATAAGTAATGAGTGGAGTTAATTTTGTCATTTCTAGCTCATGTTAAATTATAAAGTTTCTTATCATCTGAATTATTGCAATCTAGTACTTTTAAAGATCTGAATTCCAACAATGATTTTTCTTAATATTTTATAAAGAAATGAGAAAATACCCATCAATGATCTGTTTCACAAATTATGAATGTTGAATTCATTTTTGTTGCATTAGTGAAAGAGAGATACAATATGATGGCTTTAATCAAAGGATTTAACTTATTGGTGTCTACATGAGTTTACTCATTTATAAAATGATTTAGACAAAACAAGATTTTCCAGATGTTTCTGTGGAATGCTAGCCACATAAAATGATCCTTAAAGCAAATATTTTCCATCATGAAATATGTATGGGTTATTAGTCTGTATTCATGCTGCTAATAAAGATATACCTGAGACTGGGCAATTTATAAAGGAAAGAGGTTTAATTGACTCACAGTTCAGCATGGCTGGGGGAGGCCTCAGGAAATTTACAGTCATGGAGGAAGAGGAAGCAACAGCAAAGAGAAGTGCCAGAAGGGGAAATGACACATGCTTATAAAACCATCAGCTCTCATGAGAACTCACTCACTATCATGAGAACAGCATCGAGGTAACCACCCCCACTATTAAATTACCTTCCACTGGGTCCCACTCGTGGCATGTGATAATTATGGGAGCTACAATTCAAGATGAGATTTGGGTGGAGACACAGCCAAACATATCAGTGGGAAACATTACCCATGAAACTCTCCTTTTGATAATTCACATTAAACACTGACATATTGAAAACTCATTCATTTGATCTCATAATTCCTTTTGAAAAAAAATGTATTACCTGGTAACTACGTGTGGTATTCATGGTAAAACAGCAAACTGATTCAATGTGAGAGGTGGCACTGAACTATTTCTGACACAACAGAGATAATCTTTGGCAAGAGTGATCAAGAACTAAAGAAAAGTCAAAAACAAAGAATCCTTTACTTGAATGAAAAAGAAATGCCTATAGTTACAATAAGAAAATACTATAATAATTTTATTCTAAAAATCTTAAAGGCCAAGATGGCTTTTCTAAAATTTTCTGGAGTTACTTTCTAGAAATATTGTTTTAAAATGACTCAAGAAAAATTCTAAGAATTAATAACCATTAAAATTAAAATCAGTAATAAAAAATCAAACTCCAAACCATTCCAGGAACAATTGATTATTCTTTTCCTAAAAGGTTTCATAATGTTTTAATAAATCTTCTTTCAACAGAACATCTTAATCCTATAAAATTGTATTCAATTGGGGAAAAAAAAATGCCACCTGATTAGTTTTATGGTACAAGTATAATATATAACAAACCAGGCATATATAGTATAAGAAAAATAAAATTTTACAAATTAAACCAACAAGCAAAATTAGAGACCAATCTCAATTCTAAATAAAAAAATTAATTAAAATATTAGCAAATAGAATTCAGCAGTTTGTTAAACAAGCACTATAACATCACCAACCATGAATTTTCATTAATTATGAAGATATAGCTTCAAAAAACCTATGAATGGAAATTAAAGGGAAAATTTCATATTATTATAATAAATCAAAAAATGACATTCAATACAATTTAACCTCTGTGCTTGATTTTTTTAAAAATTATAAGAAAACACAATAGAACAGGATTTCTTTAACCTAACAAATACCATTCACTAAAAACTTACAACAAATTCTGTACTTAATGTTGAAACTCTAGAAGTAGTCCTAATGTGAGGATGTTCACTACTGACAATTTCAGTCAATATTATACAGGAGGTCCTGGGAAATTTAGTACGACAAAGAAGTATGTGATATGAGAATAGGAAAAAGAAAAAGTAGGCAAATTTTGTGTTCATGTGACCCTAAACTAAAATGGAAGAAAAAAGGACACAAAAGTAAATAAAAACTAAGGTAATTCTGAGAAATGAGTCTGGGAGACTTTAAACCAAGGCTTATTATAAAGCTCTGATAATGAAGACAGAGTGTATTGGAGCACAAGTAGACAGTGGACCAGCAGAACAGATTAGAGAGCCCTCGAACAGATCTGTTCCTAATGGAAAACCTATTTGACAAAGGTGGCATCACATATCAGAGAGCAATAGATGGATGAAACTGACAATCTACGTGAAAAAAATCCAATAAGATCAGATGGCTATTTTACACTATACACAAAACAAAATTTCACATAGATTTAAAATTTAAATGTAAAAACAAACACTTTAAATTCTTAAAAATTCTTTTAAACATTTTTTTCTTATATCAGGGTAGAATATTCTTAAACTAGTCATTAAAACACAATAGCAATTTTTTCAAAAAAGACTGCTAATGTGAAATCAGAATCAATGTGATTCAGAATTAGATTCAGAATTTAATGTGAAATCAGAACAGACATCAGAATATCTGTTCAAAGTCTCTCTATACAAGATTAAAAGACAAAGAACAGACCAAAAAGAGATACTTTCAACTCTTATAATTGATAAATTATAATAGTAATTACGAAAACATTGAACAACCTAATGGAAAAGAAGTAAAAGGATCTAAACAGAGACTTCCCAAAAGAAGAATCAGAACTGATAATAAACTTATGAGAAGATCCTTAACTTCACTAGCAGACAGGGAAATGATAATAAACCAAAATGAGATGCTGCTTCCCATCAATCACATCAGCAAAGATGTCAAATTTGCCAATGCCAAGCATTAATGAGAATGTGATGAAATAAACACTTCAGAGGGCAATTTGGTATCACCAAATAACTGCTTCAATCCATCAGTATTGGCATATACAAGGAAACATACCTAAGGATGTTAACTATAACATCTTAAACATAGCAAAAACCAAAAAACAACATAACTGTTTATCTAAAGGAAATAGACTGGTATGTTCATACAACAAAATAATGTGCAACAATTAAAATAAGGGAACTGTAGATAATTAAGTTGTAGAAGGACACAAACCATATGATATTATTTGTATATAGTATAAAATTTGTAAAACAATATTATTTATATACACACACGCTATGCTCTAAAAGCATGCATGGGAAAGACAGAAACTTCAGAATAGCAGTTACTTCTACATAAGAGGAACGAAAATTTGGTTGGAGAAGAACAATACACGTGGATTAAACTCTCCAATGTTTTAGTGCTTGCAAAAATCTGAGGCAAATATGACAATATTTTAATATATAATCAGTCTGTGTGGTGAGTGCATGAGTGTTTATTATAGTATCCATTATAGCTCTGAATGTTTTTCATATTTTACAATCTTTACTTTGTTTCTCGTTTTTTAAAAGATAGAAATTAAAAAACAAGAAACAAAGGTACAGTGAACTTTGTGAACGCAAATATAAGCAAAACAGTAAAGTATGACTGTCCTGGCTAGTGATGATTTGCCTGGACCTCAAGGCTAAGAAATCACTGCACTTCCTTCCTCTCTCCCAGCTCTACCTGGACCCTCCTCTTAAGGCACGTCCTCCTTTCCACAGCATCCACCTTTGGTTTCCAGCCTGGCTTGCTCATTGGGCACTCCCGTTGTTTCTTTCCTCACCTCTACAGCAACACTCTTCTACAAGGCCTTCAGGCTTCAGGAGCTGATCCTTAATCCAGATTTTGAGTACAGAATTATTTCCTTGGGCAGACCCAGTTCTAGCCATCTGCTCAGATTCTTCCCTGGATATAGGTGAACTGTGATATTCATACTGTGAAATACTTCCCTACAGTTAAAAGGAATGAACTATAGCCACATTTCTCAACATGGATATATTGAAATATAATAGGGAGCAAAAGCAGCAAATGGCTCCTCTCATGAACCATTTCTATTTGCCTTCCTGGACCGGAAAGCTGCTCAAAGCCTGGCCTCAGCTGGACGTGGGCACTGCCCTTCCACAGGTGCAGCACTTGAAGAGTCCGAAAACACATGGGAAAAGCTTCTGCTCTGATGTGTATTGAAAGAACATAAATAGAATACAAATTATACCTCTGCTAGGTTTGAACACTGTAAAAATTACATATAGGGAGCAGGACTAGAAGGGAATAAAGAGAAATGAAAATAGATTTTAAAAAAATATGTCAGGATCGTGGGTAATTTTCTCCCTTTTCTTTTGCATTCCATCGATATTGTTATATGTTTGTGTAACAAGTTATTTTAAAATGTTAAAAAACGTAGGCTGTAGGACAGATAGAATCAATCTGTAATCTTCCTGGTAATGAACAGTGAATTTTCTCCAAGTTGATAATGGGCTTCAATTCTGCTGTCAGAAACACAGTTTATCTGCAATTCCAGGACACCCATTTCCCACTGATCACATGCTCTGAAATAAGAATAACATGGAGCACCACTGTATTATACAGCTGTCTGAAATTTTAATCACAACTTGCTTTTCAAAGCAACAGATTAATTCCTTCATTTAACATTGTAGGATTGATGAAGAAAGATTATGGGTATTTCAAAGGCAATTAGTCAAGTTGGTGTAAATAAACTGCTTACCCCAAACTATTGAGGTGTTAAGATTCCATTTGACAGAATGAACATAGGCCAGTAAATGCTGCAACCGGATGGTAACAAAGCCCTTCTGGGGTAGGAGTGCAATGTCTGGTCTAAATGCTAGGTGTTGCCAAAATCCTGGGTTCCAGTCCTAGTTCTGCCACTGAATAATTGTGGGAAAATGCTTGGAATTTCTGAGTTTCAGCATTCTCTTTGGTGAAACAGAGATGACAGTGTTCACATGACAGAATGGATGTGAGTGTGAATTGAGATAATGAATGTAAAATAGTTAGCTAGAGACCTGGCCCCTGGCAGATGCTCAGTAAATAGCAGTTTTTATTTTTCAATCAGCTCATTTTCCCTGAGCTCTGTTATGGATGGTCCTTAGCTAAGTAATACAGGTAGTCCATTTTTGAGCAGGCCTACAAGTAGAGTAGCAATTGACACAAAATGTAATGCCAGACACGTGGCAGGTCTGGTGAATGCTATTATTTGGAGAGTACTATGACTATGGATTAACAATATAGCACAACCCCTACTTCCACCGATTTTTCCACTCAGAACAAATCTACAGAATACAGCTATCTAGCATAGGGCTGAACTGAGAACACCACAGCACTCAGTTCTCTTCAATATACCAACACAATCTTGTGTGTGATAATACCCCACATGCTCAGGTTGGTAAATTATTTCTAAGCTGAAAGTTTGTCACATATTCTTATTGGCGGAAAAAGAATAAAAGCAAAGACAAAATGAACAAAAGGCTGTAGGAGAGAAACCTTTTGCTAAGAGAATAAAAGTCAGCCCATTGTTGTGGAGCAGAATCCATAGGGCTATATATGACCTAGGATCACTAGAACATGGGACTGGCACCTAGAAGAAACCTCCTGTCTCCCCTGCTGGAAACATCAGAGAACCACTGGCTTAACTCTCTGGTTTTCCTTTTCTGGAATCTACATGGGTTTATCCAGAAGAGCAGCTTGATGATCAAGGAAGCAGCTCCTTGATCAGCCTAAATGGGAGGAGTAAGAGGAAGGATGAACCAGTGAGGCTGATCTGAGCTTAGAGAAAACTCTGAAGGACAAGGCAGGTGTTTTCATAAATGCATTATCCGTAAAACCTCAGAGAGGCTGCACCTTGCCCTTGGGAATATTCCAAACCAGATCCTACTGGCATATTCTTCTGGACCATCCAAAGACTTCATATAAGAAACCTTCCCTCTTCACACCAGGTGCTCTATTTTCCTGTTTCTGTCTGAACTTTGCTCATTTTTCTTAAAAAAAAAAATACAATAGATTTCACACTAAAGTTTTATCTTCCTCCAGGGTATTTTTCTTCCATTTACTTGAGGAACCATGCCCAGAAAATATTTTGAGAATGAAATTATAGCAAGAGCGAAATAACTTACAGAGCCTCAATCTTTTGGGGCATGATTTCATATTACTCATTTTAAATAACTGCTGGTGTCGGGGATTGCTATAGATATTTGTCCTGTTGCGTCATTGTGAGACATCTGAAAAATATTTTACTGGCAGCTTGCAAGGGAAAGACAAGTGGTGGAGACAAGGCCATGGAAAGCATACAGCAGGGTCTGCATGGCGATCCCAGAGCCTCTGAGCTCTCAGACTCACTTTAGGCAAGTCATTTTACACACCCCTTATCACCCCCTCAGGTTTCTTGCCTGCCAAACAGGGATGATAATATTTTTCCAGTTTACCTCTCATGGTTGTCATGAATTTTATTAAAAAAATAACATAGGATGGTGTTTTGAGAAAAAATGGAAAGGTACACATAGGTCATTACTATTTTCAGTCTTCAAGTTCCATTTGGAACTTACTCCATTAGAATTAAGTTCTAGTTTCCACAGCTATCATCTCCCACTTGCCTTTGCAAAATGAAAATCATTTAAAGAGTTATGGGCTGAGATGTATCCTCCGAACTTCAAATGTTGAAGCTATAACCCTGCAATGTGACTACATATGAAAATTAAGAACACTTTTTTGCAATAGCTGGAAATCAAATAAAATACAAACTTCAAAGATATCTTTGTATCTTTATCTACCGACTCCATTAAGGTAGCTTCTCAGCTGGAGAAAGGTCCTGAAGGGCCTTACTGAGAATGTCCTGACCTGCCACATGCAACCCAAGTGTCTAGGATTTGGATTCTTAGGTAAGAGTTGAGCCAAAGTATAAGGTGACTAGTCTTATACCTTGACTGGCCCTTACACCATGGGAAAATTTCCTCAGCTGCATCGGAATGTTTGGGCTTTTTATTTTGGCTGAGATTTGAGGTCACACAAATGTCCAATGATAGACACTAATGTTAAAGTTTTTAAACCTCATTTTATTTCTGTATGTTTATTCATTTGTTGTCCCTTGTCCAGCTGGATCCAGCTATATTTCAGATTCCATGAAACTAACATGTGATTTGCTATAACTGCCTGCCAGGTGATCATTCTTCTAGACTCTGTGTGCATGTCTTTGGTCAGAAATATTTTTAAATAACTCTCTATATCTTATTTCTTGTTATTGAGGAGGAAGAGTGGGACACATTGAACATGAATCCCCCAGCAGGTGATTTTGTAAGTCTCAGTGTAGCCTGTACTGTTATCCAGACTGAAGAAAACATCCATTTCACTGTCATCTCTCTGGCTGTGCAACCACCCTCAAATCAACCTTTCTGAAAGCGTTCTTCAAATTAGCACCATAGAAAGGATGCTGCTCTGTGTCTGTGAGAGCTGCTTTCTCTCTCCCTTTTCAGCTGCGCTTTTCCACCTGCAGAAAACTCTTCCTAAACCCAAGCAGGGAGTATTCAGGGAGGCGTGCCTCTACTAGCAGGAGGGGTCTGAAAATAGCTGTTGAGCTATAAATTCTGAACCTGGTACACCTGGTGTGAGTGTGGGCACCTGGGGCCTGACCAAATGGTAAGCCTCTTCTTCCTTCGGCATTCTGGGCCTGGTCCACATGGCCTGGCCTTCTGCCTCAGCTTCCTGCTGGGACTTGAGCCCTTTGCTGAGTCACAACTCTCTGGATTAAGGCCCTACACATTGCCTGGCTTCCCAAAGACCTTTCCCCCAGGGAGAATAAACATGCTCCCATATTCTCTTTTCACTTTTCCTTCTTCCTCCCTGTAGGCAACCACTGCCTTCCCAACAACTGGCTGGGCTCCTGTCTGAACACAGATACCCAGAGGAATGTCACCATATTGAAAAGATTGAATATTCAGTGCCAGGTTTGAATACATCCTGGTGCGGGGATGATGGCTTGGCCAATCAGCTGCCATGTGGGATAGGAGCTGACGAGAACGTTCCCATCCCCCAGAATTGTATATAGCCCTGATCTGCTCCATACCACATATAGAAGAGAAACTTAAGGCTCAGAGAAAAAGCTGAGGCAAGAGACTATGAATCTTTCATTATTTATTAGCTTATTCAATAAATACTGAATACTTAGTAGGTACAAGATATGCACTGCTGTGGTTTCTCTCGCACTTGAGAGATTTTCTCAGTTCAACATAAGTCCCACCCTTCCTTTATGACACATCTTAGCCTAGCAAAAAATGAGGCCATGACTCTGAGTTCTCCCTCTGTTAAAACACAGTCTCCATGAGTAAAGACTGTGAAGGAGGAGCAGTAAGGTTAGTCTTTTCTTTTGGAATCTGCAGAAGCCACTTCTGGTGCATGATTAGAGAAGTGAGTTTTTTCTCTGACCTTCTTCCAAATAGTTACTACACTCCATGGTTCGTGGATTTTCAATAAGCAATGGATGGGGATGCAAATTCATAACTGAAAAGTCAGACAGGAAACGTCTATGAAAGAAAATATGAAACATCATGCAGACCTTAAGAGAAAGAAATCCTGTGATCTAGTGAAGTCTTTAGTAAGCGTATTTCAAGAACTCTGATATTGTCCAGGCTCCTAATGAATGGCCTTTTGGCAATTCTGAAATCTAGAGCTTTGGGGTTTCTTTTTGCTAATCCACATACCCCAGTCTCCACAAGATTCCATAGGCGCTTAACACAATAATCCTTAAACAATGCTATGAAAGATTACGCAGTCATGAGAAAATGAGGTCTGGCAGCATGTAGGTTACTCCAACAGGGCTTACCCTTTATTATAATAAAATAGCCTCTGTACTATCTGTCTGTCCATTCTCACATCAAAGCCTCCTTTTACTTGTGAAATGATTGCTGCAAATAGAGGCTGAGTCCAGAGGCCTCACTCAGTCTCCTTTGCGACGACAAGAACTGTTTTCTCATCTACCTCCGGTCTCTGTGCAGGTAAGTGAGTTACTTTTTCTGTACTTGAATTTCACTGAAACTGTTGCTTAGCACTAGCAACAGTAAAAAGACTTCCTTTAAAAAAATTATACATATATGTATACGTGTGTATATGTAGATATAGATATATCCACATACAGCTATGTGCATCTTCAAATGTAAAAAAAATCCAGTTGTTATTGCATTAGTTAATATTTAGACTATAAAAATATTTTAATAAGAATAATAACAAATATTTTTGAGCTATCTATGCCAGGTGCCTTGTGGTTGCTTGATCATTATAACACCATGGCAGCCATTATTAATATTCTTATTTTACATAGGAGGACACAAAGGTATTAAAAGCGACATAAACCATCATCCTTCATGAAATTTCAAATTTTTCCCTAGATGTTTTTAAAATTATATTTCAAGCAGATAAGAAAAATGAGAAAAATGGAACATCTGCTTAGTGAAACTTCAGGCAGAAAATGATAAACTCTTAGATTAAGCCAATTGTCCATAGGCAGTTTCTCTTGGCTTTCTTTAATAATTTAGAAATAGTGTTTCCCTTTTCCTGTGAAGTGATTTTGGCATCTTTGATTTGTATTACTGTAGAAAAAGCAAAGTTAGTTAATTAAAAATCCTAAACCTAGATGATCTGGGTTAGGATTCTACTCTGCTAATAGCGTTAATATTTCATGGTGCCTTAGCCTATCTAATAATGAGAAAGTGACTACTTTATCTTTCAAATATTCTCATTTACTTTCTTATGAGCAGCACAGCTAAAAGTTTTGTTTTGCTTTAAATGAGAAAATGTGTTTGTGACAATAAAAAAAGTAATCATGTTTCGGGATATGTAAACATGATATCTATAAAACAAATGTTTTGCTAAAATATGTCTTCTTTTATCACTGATTTATCTGACAGCAAAAATTGTTTTCCTGGGGAACAAAAGATTTTCTGGAGAAACCTTTGTATCCTAAAACAGATTGATTATGCAAACTGAATATACTGTAGAGCCAAGAATGAGAACTCATTTCTCTACCCAAATCAGAGATGCTTAGGTTTAAATGCTTCACTGAAACTGTCTTTGTGTTGATAGTTTAGCCACTATGCCTATCCCCTTGCCAATAATCCACATTCTTAAATCAATCAGGTTTCTGATGGATCTGAAATACTGACACTTTGGCCAGAGAAAGAAAAACATGGTCAAACCAATTTGATGTCTTTGAGTCTGATTTCAGTAAATTTGATGGATCTTACCCAAAAATATTTGTAAGTTTTCATAGGCTACATTTAATTTTCTCCACCTTGAGCAAGAGAAAATATCTTAATATATAATAACCACAACAAAAACTCCCATGAAAATCTTTTTCTGTTCATTCAACCAGAAGAAAAGAAAACTTTAATGAATGCCAACATGGAAAAAAAAAAAGAGGGGACAATTTTAAATTTATTAAGACAAACAGTGTAGTATAGTGGAAATAATATTTCGAGTCTTGGACTTGAACGCTAGCTCTGACATTTAATTTTGCGATGAGCCTCCTAAGCTTCTTATAAAAAATAGATCTATAATGCTTCTCCTATTTACCCCACAAGATTGCTGTATCTCAAGAGTTATTCTGGTTAAAAGTCTTTTTTAAATATGTAAGTACTCCAAATTATTTCAATACGAATATTATCCCTTTTAAAATAATTTTTTGGGGAGAGTGATAGTAGTTGATGTTAGTGCTGTTGTTTAGAATGACAGCCTCCCAGGAGAACCATTTCCATTTTCATTGTGACTCAAGAGACAACAATCGATGCTATTCAAGTAATCTTTGTGTCATACAAGCAGGTCTGCATAGAACACTAGGTAATCAATAGTCCCTATTCTTTGATCCTGACAAAATGAATGATCAAAGCATTCTAAACAGTCAATAAGCCTGACTCTTTTAAAATAAATCAAGTATTTTATTACTCTTCCCTGAAGTGACTGCCCAAACGGGGGTAGGAGGAGCGGGTGGAGAGGCAGGCATGCCCGCAAAACTAACCAAGGAGGCATCCTCTGGTTAAATTATGGTGAAGCTGAACTGTTACAATGCGAGGGGTTTGCAAGCACACTGTAAGGAATTAGATATCTGTATATACCTGTTACTAAAGTTCTTCATCACAGCAATAATTTAGGGAAGTAAAAGAGGATAGATGCATAGATGGATAGACGGATGGACAAACAAGGGACCAATGGATAGATAGATATAGTAGATGGATAAATAAAAAGTGTATGCTTCCATTAGCGATTTTAACAATTCAGTCAATTAGAAGAAAGAAAAATAATTACTCTTAATGACATACCTGGGGATACCGACTATAAATATTTTAATACTTATTAATGTTCCTTATAGTATTTTTCTATGTAGAGTTTCCTGTTTATTTTACAAAATTGAATTATACTGTACTATGGGTTGGTGCTTGTGTTACCCCCCCAAATTTATATGTTGAAACCCTAATCCCCAAGGTGATTGATATTAGGAGGTAGCTCCTTTGGGAGATGATTAAGTCATGAGTGGCAAGCCCTTATGGATGAAATTAGTGCCCTTATAAAATAGGCCCAATCTCTTGTTTGCTCCTTCTCACATGAGGACACAGCAAGAAGATACCATCTATGGATCAGAAAGTAGACCCTCACCAGACACCAAATATGCTAGCACCTGGAGTACGGACTTCCTAGCATCTAGAACTGTAAAAAATAAATTTCCATTGTTTATAAACTACCCAGTTTACATATTTTGTTACAGCAGCCTGGATGGACTAAGACAATATATTCAATTATAAAATCAATTTTGTTGTGGGTATTATATAATAAAATTTGTAAATTTTATACAACCTGGTAATATTTTGTTAAAAAAAAACGCTCATGTAACCACCCTCCCTATCAAGATATAAAACATGTATATCACCCCAAAATGGTCCCTTGTACCCCTCTGCAGTGAAGCTTCTCTCAAACCGTGCCCCTGGCTATCACTGATCTGCTTTTTGTTGTCACAGATTAGTCTTGCCTACTTTAAAAATTCATATATAGAAACACAGAGTTTGTCATTGTTTATGTCTGCTTTTATTCCCTTGCCATAACGTTTTTGAGATTTATTCATGCATCCATAGTTTGTTCTGTTCATCACTGAGTAGTATTCCATCGTATGAATTTAAAACAATTTGTTATTTGCCTTCTGAGGAACATTTGAATTGTTTCTAGTTTTCTGGTATTAAGAATAAAGCTATTATGAACATTTATATATTAAATATGAAAGTTTGAATGATGTTTTTTATACTCAATATATAACAGAAGTGTTTATCAATTATCTGTAAAATTTTCAGAAATATTATTTTAAATGCCTGCCTAATTTTTATTCAGTGGATACACTATAATTTACTTAAACATCCTCTATATTTGTACAGCTAAGTTGTTTCTTATTTTTTTTAAATAATCATGCAAGGAACATCTTTGCTTTTATTTCTCTGCTTTGAGGGCCAGCAAAGTTTTTATGAGCAGTTCAAAATTAAGTTGAAATAAAACATTTAAAGAACATGCTCAATAATGTTCTTTTCATTCTTTGGTCTTAAATATACATTAAAACATTGGATACTCTACCAGGATAGTTAAAAATTACATTCTGAATTCTAGATACTTTCTGAAGAGTTTCCTCTCTTCCTGGCTTTTATTCTTTTTCTTTCTTTCTTTTTTCTTTGCTAAGAGTTTCTGAAGAGTGTTCATTTTGTTTGCTATTTTTTCCCTTTTTCAATTGACAATCACCTTGATGAATAGAGGAAGCAATGCATTGTAACTCTCTTTGGATTAATTGGAAAGAAAGAAACTGTTCAATGGAGCCACGTATGTAGGTGCTGAGAATTGTTTTTTCCTTAAGCCTGAGAAATGTGCTTTTGCAACATGGCATTTGAGCCCCACATCAAAAAAGCAAAATATAGAATAACAGAACAAAACAGAAAATTCTTTTTGGAGCCAAAAAATGATCAAAACAAAGCTTCAAAGGTAGAGCCTATCGTGACAGAACTGCTGGGGACTACAGCACTTACAATACACCTGTATTTATGCTAATTGGAAACTCATATTCACAATCTCAACAGGCCTTAAACAAGCAATATATTTACTGTGTGTTTCTGTTCTAAATGGCCCTAGTATCATATTTCTGGGGAAGAGAACACTGGGTCCATTTCTGTACTTTGTCTTAAAGAACAAGACCATGCTCAAGGTATTTAAAAGTTTAACTCATAAAGGTAAGTAATGTTCTCTAATGTATCTCTGTTTTCCATACCAAGAAATAGACTCTTAAAATACCTCATCACCTTCAGTTCTTTTCAATTACTGTGGTCATATTTACAGATTCTTAATAGTTGTATATTTGCATGCCCTGTCTTTCTCTCAGGGATTGTATAGCACATCCTTGAATTTTGTTTATCCAATCCACATTTCTCTTCTGCTGGACATTCAGAGGACTGTTTCTCACTAACATCAGGCATGTGGGTCTGGTGAACTTGCCATCTCAATGCCTACCCAGCTGGTGAGGGAGGGACACAAGACACACCTAGCCATGGTGATTGGTCTAAAATAACAGTAAATCATTCAAATCAAGCCAGAGCATCTTCCCTATGATTTTTTTTTAAAAAGCATTGTTCCAGTGATGTATTGGAGTGATGTATTTTTTTTAAGAAGCATTGTTTAGTGGTCACTGAGTTCTTGTTGGTTCATATGAGCCAATTACTAAATTTTCAGGAATTCTGCAAGCTAGTCAAAAAAATGCTGGTAGCTTGAAATCAGCCATGATGGAAGTATTTATAGCACAAAAATGTCAAAGTTCTACAAGTGGGATTTCTCTTTTTTTATTTTATTTTTTAATTTCAAAGAACAGGAACAATATCCTTTCTTTATCATTTTTCCTCCAAGAATGTATTCTGTGATACTTAACAAATCTTTGTGAGTCACATTGTAAAACTTTAGTCATAGTGACAGTATTATAGTGAGATGTGGTAGTGTTAGGATGGGAATCAGGAATTAGGGAATTGTGTTTTTGTGACCCAATATCTCACTTCTACAGATAACACTGAATATTCAGGTTTTAGAATCAGAGAGACTTGAGTTCAAATTCTACTTCCTACTCTCACAGTCTATTGTGGGCATGTTCCTCAAGGCTATCTTCAGGATGGTTTGGTTGTATGTTAATACTTGGTAGAGAGGTATAATCTATTCCTAAAAGGAAGTTTCCTCTCCCTTACCTCCAAGTGATTTCCAGAATTCACAGAATGCTTTGATATACATTTTTAATTCAAAAATTCTTGGCAATAATTTCTAGACCACACTGTGTCTGCTGATAAGCACACCTTGTGTCTGTTTCATTTTTTACTTTCCAAACTATTTTTCAACTTCTATGGTACTAGATCAGATTCTTGAAATGCAGCCTATATCTGAGGTAACATTCATCTTAAAGAGAGAAATAGTTTGATCACTTCTTACTAAAATTTGAAAGGATCTGCTCGTTTGTTACCATCAACATCTTTTGTTGATAAAGTACCTTATGAAGTTTTTACTGATTACAAACTCACCAGTACATATGTGATTATATACCCCACAAAGGTGATAAGCTTTGAGCCCAACTTTCCATACAGCTATAGATAGATAGATAGATAGAGGCATGCATACATACATGTGCGCATATAATCACACACACATATATATATAAAGGCCCCGATGCAGAACAAAATTTTGCTTTGAAAATTGCTGTGGTCTAGTTGGTTTGGAAATTCTGGTACCTGAACTTACACATCAGGATATGCTGATTATTAATTTTAGTTGTTAACTTGACTGGATTAAAGAGTACTCAGGTAGCTGATAGGGCATGACTTTGGCATATGTCTGTGTGGTTGTTACAGAAGAGATTGGCATTTGAATCAGTGGGCTGAGTAAGGAAGATCCACACTCATCCAAGATGGGCAGACATTATCCAATCAGTTGAGAGCCCGGATAGAACAAGAAGTCAGAGGAAAGGTGAATTCCCTCTCTCTCTCTCCTGAAGTTGGGAAGCCCTTTTTCTCCTGCCTTTGGACATCAGAACTCCAGGTTCTCCAGTCTTTGGACTCCAGGACTTGCACAAATACTCACAAGTTCTCAGGCCTTCAGCCTTGGAATGAGCTACACCACTGGCTTCCCTGGTTCTCCAGCTTGCAGAAGGCATATTGTGGAACTCCTCAGCTTATATTATTGCATGAACCAATAGCCCTAATAAGTCCCCTGTTTTCTATCTGTCTATTTATCTGGTGCCCTATTGGTTATGTCTTTCCGGGGAACCATAATACAAAGTTCATACTTAATTTTCACTGTTCATTTTAATAAATATTTATTGAGCATATTTCTGTGTTAGGGACAAAGACATTTACACTTAGATCTCTAAAGCAAATCTCTACCTTTGAAGAATGTAACCTGAATTTTTTTGTCATCTGAATCAAAGTATTCTCATAAGTAACATTAAAGATAATGTGTTAATTTTCCAATGATTCTTACTCTCAAAATTTGTTGGTTGCTTCATGAAATTATTACAATTAAATACTTCTTCTAAAACACTTCCTCAGCTATTTGCCTTAGTCTGCTGATACACCAAAATGCCATAGACTGAGCAGCTTAAACAACAGATATTTATTTATCATAGTTTTGGAGGCAACAAACCCAGGATCAGGGCGCAAGTGTGGCCAGGTTCTTGTTGAGGGCTCTCTTCCTCACTTGCTGATGGCCACCTTTCTGCTGTATCCTCACATAGTGGAGAGTGAAAGTTTGGTATTTCTCCCTCTTCTTATAAGGACACTGATGCCATCAAAGAGGCTTTACCCTCATGACCACATCTAAACCTAATTCCCTTTCAAGGGCCCCACCTCCTGATGCCATTACAAACTGGGGATTAGGGATTCAACATACAGATTTTGGTGGACCACCAACTTCAGTCCCTAATACCACTGCTACAGAATGAATGTTTGTGTCCCCTCAAATTCATATTTTGCAATCTAATCCTTAATGGTATGAGAAGGTGGGAGGTGATTGTGTCATGAAGACTCTGGCCACACGAATGGCATTAGTGCCCTTCTAAAAGAATCCCAAGAGAGCTAGCTGGCCTCGTCTACCAGGTGAGCATGCAGCAAAAACTGCCATGAGCAAGAGAGCAAGCCCTCACCAGACACCACGTCTACCAGCACCTTGATTGTGGACTTACTAGCCTCCAGGACTGAGCAATACACTTCTACTGTTTACAGACTACACAGTTCATGGTACTTTGTTAGAACAGCCCAAAAGGACTAAGACAACTACTCACTGCCAGACCTCTAGATGTGATCATAACAACCTTCCTGACCCAGACCTCCTCTGTGTTGCTGATCTATGTGTCAGTAATGGGAACAAGAACAACAAAGACTGTCAAAGGCAGGAAAACAGTACATATCCAAGGACTCTAACAGGAAAAGGGGAAGGGTTTAACTTCAAAATGTCATCATTGTCTTAACACCAAACTGAAAGAACTGGCATCACTAGAGCTGTGGCAAAGGATCAACAGTAAGGGAAGTGCACGAGACTGAAGCAAGAGATTCCAAAATGCTGCAGGGAGTTTCTTACCAGCATTCCCTCTTGACCATGTCAGGGTTTTCTGTGCTTTCTTCATCAGACCTTTTTCAGTGATGAGTGAATCCCAAATCAAACTGACTTAAGAAACACAAAAGGAAGCATGAAATCTATTGGTTCTTGTCTACCTCGGAAGTTCAAGAATCCAAGGCATGACTGCATGTAGGCATTCAAATATTGTTCCTAGACCTAAGGGTATTTCCATTTCTTAGCTTTCGGAATCTTTGCTTCGCCCTATATAGTCTCTTCCCACATGGTGGCTCCAAGCAGTACTCGAATTTAACCATGATGTCCAGGGGTACAGAAGGTTCTGATTAGCCAAGCTTGTATGATGTGCCTACCCTGGGGACTAAGGGGTAGGGTTAGTCCCACTTGAACCACATGACCTGGGGGTAGGATCTAGTCCCTAAGAAGAGATAAGAGTATCTTGATAAATGCCAACTAATGATAGACTGGATCAAGAAAATGTGGCACATATACACCACAGAATACTATGCAGCCATAACAAAGGATGAGTTCATGTCCTTTGAAGGGACATGGATGAAGCTGGAAACCATCATTCTCAGCAAACTGACACAAGAACAGAAAAACAAACACCACATGTTCTCACTCATAAGTAGGTGTTGAACAATGAGAACACATGGATACAGGGAGGGGAATATCACACACTGGAGCCTGTCATGGGGTGGGATGTTAGAGGAGGGATAGCAGGGAGTGGGGGAATAGGAGAGGCACAGCATTAGGAGAAACACCTATAATGTAGGTGACAGAGTGATGGGTGCAGCAACCCATCATTGCACTTGTATACCTATGTAACAAACCTGCATGTTCTGCACATGTACCCCAGAACTTAAAGTATAATAAAATAAATACATGAAAATGCAATAGATGTTAGAATTTCAGTTCTCCATGACTAATCTCTGGCTGCAACCCCAAGCAGGGAGTGTGCATCAAAACTTCAGGCTTTAAAGTCAAGCAGACCCATATTCATATCCCAGATCTCCCACTTCCTGGCTGTGGGGACTCAGGCAAGTTGCATAATCTCTCTGTATCTGTATCAATAAAATGGAAATATTAATTGGACCTTGCTCATAGATTTCCTGTGAAGATTATATGAGACCAAGTGAGTATAGAAAGCACAGTACAGTACCTGGCAAATAGTAATCAAGCACATAAATATGTAAAGAAGGAGGTGTGACTGAGAAACATAGACAATGTAGAGACAAAATGAATTTTATCTCTGAACAGTCATGGGCACCTTTTAAAATCATTGATAAGAAGATGGAAACAAAACTCAAACTTAATTCATCTACTGGTATTAAATGTTTCGTAGGCATACTAAGATGTTTCTCAAGCATTTCATAAGGATTTCCATCACAACATTAAAGATTTTCTCAATGGCTTCATGACTTCAGAGAGGCAACCACTATTTAGCTTCTGCACCTTTATTAAAAGCATATGCATGATTTAAGAGAAGTATCTTGAAATATTAGGATTTTTCACAGCCCTCAATTACTCTTTTGTGGTCATCTGCAAATGCAGGCTACCTGCTTATGTATTTTGATGGGGAAGAAAAGGGGAAATTCAGGACATACATAAAAGATTGAAGTAAATCTAATACAAAATTGAGATTGCTAACACAGCACAGAAGTGCCAAAACTGCATGGATAAGTGATTTTGAAAACCATCAAATAGACATTCCACAAGGTCAACCAAAATGCAGTGTGCCTGAGAGTAATGAGTGACTTTAGTCCAATCGTTATTAAAGTTCCTGAGAGAATTTTTTTCTCTTCTACTAGCTTCTTTCCCTGATAGGAGAATATTATGTAATACATACATTTCATCTTGTCTTTAATTGCCTGGTTTAATAACAAATACCTAAAATTTTTTAAAAAAATTTTTGCCATGCAAGAGAATTCTGGCTTGGTGTTAGAGTCTCTTTGAGTCAGTGACAAGGAAAAAAGTATACCAAGTAAACTGACAAAACAAAAGGTAAGAAGGTCTAATCTAAAATCCAAAGAAGTCCATTTACTTCTCTTCCTTCCTTCATTTTTTCCTCCTTCTCTCCCTTCCTTCTTTTCTTTCTTCCTTAAGCACAAGCACTATATGACTATTTTGTCATATTCAAATTATATTTTTACAAACAAAAGAAAAAAATTTGATCATATGCTGAAGTTATGTGCCATATAAATACATAATCTTTGATATTCAGGATTAAATTTACATTATTAATAGCAATGATTTTCTGTCTCAACTCTACACCAAAACACCTAAGTGAAAAATCCACTCAACTCTCTTGGTAATATCACAACCAACAGCCCAACGGTTTTATAATTAAATGTATCTTAAAATTATTTTATGGGCACAGTATAGACATTATTGCCCTTATGAACTTCAATTGGAGTTGTCTGTACGTCTAAACTTGAGTACTTCTTTGGTGAATAAAAAAACAGTTTAAGTAGTGTCATGGTTCAAATATGTCAAAGTTAATTTGTTGGAAAATTAATCCCCAATTTAACAATGTTAAGAGGTGAGAACTTTCAGAAGTGTTTAGGTCATGAAGGCTCTGTCCTTATGAATGGATTAATGTTGTTATGTAGTTTCCTCCTCTCTGTTTTGCATACAT
This sequence comes from Plecturocebus donacophilus, assembly GCA_004027715.1. Taxonomy (NCBI): domain Eukaryota; kingdom Metazoa; phylum Chordata; class Mammalia; order Primates; family Pitheciidae; genus Plecturocebus; species Plecturocebus donacophilus. Next base: position 23,792 of record PVKP010003629.1, on the reverse strand, counting down.
GCTCTTTTACCTTTCTTCCTTCTGGCATGGTATGACACAGTAAGAAGGCCCTTGATAGATGCAGGCCCCTTGACCTTGGACTTCCCAGCCTCCAGAACTACAAGCCAAGTAAATTTCTGTTCATTATACATTATCCAGACTCTGGAATTCTGTTATAGCTGCACAAAACAAATGAAGACAAGTAATTTTAATTTTTAGGATACTCTCTCTTAAATTTCAAAAAGTGGCCATAAAGTTTTTAAGCCCATGGGCTTTGTTGTCAAACAGATGTGGGTTCAGTCTCAGATTTGTCATTTATTAATCATGATTTTGGAAAATTACTTAATAGATGTCCATTCCAGTTTCTTCATCTATACAATGAAGATAATTTTTAAAACTACCTCAAAATTTGGTAATGAGGGTTAAATTATATATTTCATGTGAAGAGCATCAACATACCATCTGCCATATAATTAGCACACAATGCATTTAACTATAGATACTTAGATTACATACTTGTTTAAATTTGGTTTGCTTGTTTGTTTTACTTTATTTTTAAAAGTCTTGGATCCATGAATGATGGATTGAAAAACAGATCAAATATTTTTCTATTTAAGTCCTGTAGCTCACATGCTTACTGAGCATAAGGACTGGCTTAGTTACCATTTTAACCCCAGATTCTCCCAGGAGGCCTGAGACAGGCTAAGTACTGAATAATCAACTGTTGAGCTTGTCATATTCTCCTCACTTTTCTTTTACTTTTTGCATAACAGATGCTACTTTATGGGTGGGTATGATTCTCCCTAGTCAACCTTGGGCAGAATTCAGCAATTCTCTTCATTCCCAAAGAAAATCTACCTCATTGGACCTTAGTTTAAAAAATACCTATATACAGGTATTTTCCTGGAGATTTAGCAGTAGGGCAAGAAAAAGGGATTTCTACTACAAAGCATGGGTTTTCTTTTCAGAACTCCCAGATCCCTTTTGGTCTCAGTCTTACAGATTTTCCAACAAAGCCCTTCCATCTCTAGTCTCTCTAGTTTAGCATCTTCTCTCACAACTGACTTCTTTACCTGTTTTATACACAAAATAACTTAGCTCCTGTAATCTAGCATCCGCATCGCTTGATGCAGTCATTCGTTGCTTAATCGTGCAATATTTCCTGAGAAATGCAACATGAGGTGACTCTGCAATTGTGAAAACACCATAGTGTACTTACACAAACCTAAGTGGTGTAATGTACTATACACGTAGGCTATACAGCATAGCCTACTGATCCTACACTGCAAATCTGTACAGCATGCTACTGTATTGAATACCATAGACAACTTTATTTGCCCTAAATGTTTACATGATGTTAAGTATTTTTGTATCTAAGTAGATATAAATATAGAAAAGGTAAAAATAAAGCATTATAATCTTATGAACCACCATAATATATGGTCCACCTTTGAATGAAACATCATTATGAGATCCGTGATTGTACCCTCTTTAAGGTAAGTAAACAAAAATTCTTCTATGTTTCAGGTTCTATTTTCTCTGAATGGGATGCTCTAGATAGCAAATGATATTGTCTTTCAATTCTATTTTTCCTTTCCCTGTAAAGCTTATATTTAATTATTTATTGTCACACTAGACTGTAAACAGTGTGAACATGAGGACTGTCAGTCAAGTTTGCCAATTTAGCACCAACCTACAATATAACAGGTACTCAGTAAATATTCATTTGTAATGCATGTCACTGTAGAATAAATCTGATTTCTAACTTGTGGGGAGTACATACTTAATGACTTACATACTCTGTATCTAGTGAGCTTGCATGTGTGTGGATATGCACATACATGCATGCGTGTGTTTGTGAGCATGTGTGTGTTGGGGACACAGTGTCATTATCTTTCTCACACTTACATTAGAGACCCGTTTAAGATTTTTATTTATCAAAAACTTGATCAAATCCTGTGATGCTTTAGCTAATGACTGAGGATATTATACTCAATTCCAGATGTCGAATCAAAAAGATTATAAAATAGAGTTTCATCAAAGGAAAACAATGTTTTTGGTAATAACAACAAAGACATACAACTTCTGGGAAAAAAGTAAAGAAAATTGTGACATACTAATTCTCTCATTAGATTTAGACATAGCAGCCTTAGAGATATTCAGTTTGATATTTTTATTATATTTCCTTCATCCACATTGTCAGTTCTTTTGCTTTCTTGCATTTTTATTTTTAATTGTTCTTGTATTCCTCTCATCCTGTGGCCAATTCCCCTGCTCCCATTTCTTATTTTCCTGCTATGTTCATTTCTTTCACTTGCTAACTTGATTTATCTGCCTTGCTTGGTATCAGTTTCTAACCTTTTCCCTTATTTTCCTCTGACTTCTTCTTATCCCCCCAGCTCATCTTTTGACCTTTTTGTAATCTCTTTTCTTTCCACATTATCTTGTTTTCAGAGTTGTCCTTATCTGCTTAGCCCTCAGTCAAGTTCAGGGGAACATTCAATCTGAAAAGTCTTTAGCCTATAAATGGATTACCGGTTGTCTCAGGAGGGTAGGCTCACCAAGATACCTGAAAAAGAGCCATTCTGTTTCCAAGGCCCCTTCAGAATAGATGAAACCTCCACATTCTTTTCTCTGCTCTTCCTCACTGTCTCACCTGCTCAGTGTTTTGAATACTTTAGGCACAATTTCTAAGTAAAAGAGTCATATCGGTTAGCTCAAGTTTTCTCCAATTACTTATTGTTTTCTCACCCTTTTTCCTCTACCTTCTGTCTTCAGGTTTTTAAAGACTGAGGGGCAACTTGGCACAGGCCTGCCTGCATCTTTCAGATTTAAATTGATACTCTAAAAAGGCTGGCCACCTCCAAGGCAAATGTTTCCCAAGTTTCAATTTAGTTTTCATTAGGAACCAGGCAGCCCCGTGCCAGCCTGCCTGCCCATTTAAACAAGGCCTCTCTCAGGGGATTATGCAGTTGCAAGCTGAAATCTCTATATGCAAATGAGCCTTTCTGTATTTGCTATCAGCTACCACAGAAATTTTCCACTGCTTCAAAGCTATTTAAAAAGAAACACCAGAAAAACAGAGAGAGAGAGAGAGAAAGAAGAAAACCTTTTTAGTATAGATAGAAACCCTGAAGAAAGAGTGGAAGGCTAGCTCCCACCCTTCCCACTCCCACCCCACTTACCCCTTCTAACAGCTGCAAGAGGTAAAGTATCCACCCCCAATCCCATGGAACATAAACATATCCTAAGGCAAGGTTATTTTACAGTTCTAATTTATCCAAAATAAATAGCTGGGACACAACAGAAAAAAGTTTCTCTTGAGATGGTAAACATAAGGAAGTTCAGAGCTGGTCTGAAGTTTGTAAACAAAATAAATGCTGTATTTTAAAAAGTACAGAATTAAATCTATGTTATTTGCACAAATATGGGGAACAGCATTGTGGATGTGATGGTGCATGTATTATGTAAACTTAAAAGTATTTTTGGCAGGGCACGGTGGCTGACACCTGTAATCCCAGCACTTTGGGAGGCCGAGGCGGGTGGATCACGAGGTCAAGAGATCGAGACCATCCTCGCCAACATGGTGAAACCCCATCTCTACTAAAAATACAAAAAAATTAGCTGGGCGTGGTGGCACGTGCCTGTGGTCCCAGCTACTCGGGAGGCTGAGGCAGGAGAATCGCTCGAACTCAGGAGGCGGAGGTTGCAGTGAGCCGAGATTGCGTCACTGCACTCCAGCCTGGTGACAGAGCAAGACTCCAACTCAAACAAAAAAGAAAGCATTTTTATGTTTTGAGTTGCAAGGTATATTTGTGCAAATGTTGAATATTGTGAGACCCAGTCAAACCTGTCTATTAGTACTTGAGCAGATCTTCTAGGCTTCAGTTTCCTCATCTATAAATTAGGGACTAAACTAAATCAGTAATTCCTAAATTATTAGAAGATCCCTCACTACTTTAACTTCGTATTTGGAAACAATTCCAAACTTAAAGAAAAATTACATGACAGATATAAGGAACACTCATTATCCTTCACCCAGATTCTTGTACAGTTAATATTCTGTCCCGACTGCTTTACCATTGCTTCAATCAATCTATCTATCTTATCAATCTATCAATCTATAATTTTTTACTGAATGGTTTGAATGTTCTGTACATAATGCTCCTTTACTTCTAAATTTCATTACAATTTGAACTTCTTTTCAAGTGCATGTGCAAATAATCCATTGCAGAAAAATCTACCATTGTCGATTAAGACTCAAAGGCAGCAAACACTTTCACTGACATCTGTAAAGAATCGGTGCAGCCCACATGTTCTCACTCATAAGTGGGTGTTGAACAATGAGAACACCTGGACACAGGGAGGTGAACACCACAAACCACAGCCTGTCAGAGGCTGAGGGGGCTAGGGGAGGGATAGCAGTGGGTCGGGGAACTGGGGAGGGATAACATTAGGAGAAATACTGAATGTCGATGACTGGAAGATGGATGCAGCAAACCACCATAGCACGTGTATACCTATGTAACAAGTCTGCACGTCCTGCACATGTACCCCAGAACATTTAAAAAAAAAAAAAAGAATCGGTGTGGCAAACACTCATTTTCTGATGACCACAAACTTAAAGTAACCTGATGTTTACCCCAATCTTCTGTTTCTCACTGGGCAGAACAGTGAATACTATTTATAATTTGCTTATTTTGTGCCAGGAAATTATAAATGTTACTTCACTTAGCCCTGCAACAAATGTTCAAAGTAGACATTATGAAGTAGGTATATGAACAAAGGATGGAGAGAAATGAGTAAATGGTTCTTAGTGTCATTTTAGATAGGCCAATCAGAAAAGGCCTTCCTGAAAAGATGACATCTAAATGAAGAATTCTGATCCTGTTAGAAAAAAAAAAAAAAAACTACTGCTCCCACAATGACGTTATCAGTTAGGATCTACATGAGCTATTAGAAACAGAAACTCAATTTCAGAAATCCAAAGAAATCAGAAGTTCTTTTATTCATATGTAGAGAAAATTCAGAGGTAGGCAGTTCTGGGCTATTTTATTAACTCTACAATCATCAGGAACTTAGTCTTCTGTGTTTTCATTACACATTCTTAGTGCATGCTTTCAATTTTAAAATTAGCCTTATGTCTAAGATGGCTGCTGGAGCTCCAGCTATTATATTTACATTCGACACAAGCAGTAAGACGAAAGACAGAGTGTCGTATCTCCCTAAGGAGCTCCCCTAAGTCAGCTGGCTTCTTTTAAGTGTTAACTAAAGACCTCTGCTTACATGTCATTAACTGAGGTAAGCTTGAAAATGTGGGCCTTAGCTGGTAGCAAAGCCATCCAGAATAAACTTGGGATTTGATTGGTGGAAAGGAGAGAATGATATTGTGTGAGGAGTTATCAGAATTTGATTCAGAGATGTGAAAAAAAAAATCTGAATTCTGTCTTAGTTTGAATTCACCCAAAACAGGACCTGCGACTAGTTTATTTAGGAGGGGATCTTAGGAAGTAAGAGAGTTGGAAAATGAGAGCACAGTTGCCAGGTTCAGCAAATAACAATATAGAAAGCCTAGTAAATTTAAAGTTCTGATTTTTCAAAAGCCAGTAAGTTTTTAGTATAAATATGTCCCAGACCTTGCATGAGAAATACTTATACTAAACAAATGATTCACCGTTTATCTGAAATTCAGACTGAGCTGGGTTAGCTGGCAGCCCTAGCAGGGAAAAGAGCCAATGAAGGGTGCAATAATAAATAGGTTATCAGTGTGGAAAACTGAGGTTCCAACTTGGCTGGGCACCTTCGGAGAAACCATATAAAATCTATCTTGGGGCCAGGCATGGTGGCTCATGACTATAATTCCAGCACTTTGGGAGGCTCAGGCAGGCGGATCACGTGAGGTCAGGAGTTCGAGACCAGCCTGGTCAACATGGTGAAACCCCATCCCTACTAAAAATACAAAAAAAAAAAAAATTAACTAGGCATAGTGGCACATGCGTGTAGTGCCAGCTACTTTGGAGGCTGAGGCGGGAGAATTGCTTGAATCCCAGAGGTGGAGGTTGCAGTGAGCCGAGATCACGCGCTTCACTCCAGCCTGGGCAACAGAGTGAGACTCTGTCTCAAAATAAATAAATAAATAAAATGTATCTTAGAACTGAGCTTCAGCAGGACAGAAAGCCTCAGGCATTTTTCCATGGACTCTCATCACAAGGGTGGCACTAACAACTCTTTGGCTCTTCAGAATTGTTGACTTGTGACCAAGCAAGCTCCTACTGCTTGGGAAGGAAGCACTCCAGCAAAGAAACAGAGAGAAGCAGGCATTTAAAGTGGGAAGCATTCCACAGGATACCTGAAACTGCCCCCCACGGGAGCAGAGAATTCAGAAGTGAGCCCTGGGGACGTGCCGCAGGGCATCAACAGAGTGAGCTAGGCTCTCTTTTCGTTAGCTCTCTTGCTTTACTTCTGCTCACAAAGAGCTCTGTGATTGTCATACGGCTTCCTAGGAGTTACAGGGAGAGAGTGTGGCTCAGGCCTGAGAATCCATCTGTGGCTTTCAATGCGCAGCAACCGTGAACATTCTGCTCTTTTATATTGGCCATGGGAGCTCAACGTATCTGCTCCTGAGAAATGTACTTCCTTTTGGGGTGCGGACGATGTCTGTGTCTGGACCAGTAAGACTGTGGAACAGGCGTCCAGACAGTGTCAAGGTGCTGTTACAAAGAATGGTATCCTCGGGGGCCTCCTCAGAGATAGCAGGTTCTCCTCACAGCCCTGCATCCTGGAAACAGTATTTCAATGGTTGTGTCACATTTCCTCTATTTTGGATTTTCACAGTCTTCATTTTCCAGATGGGCAAGTTGAATTTCTGGTGTGGACACTGCCCCACAAAGAGCTCATTTTGTGTGAATTACTAGGTAAAGGCTTTGACTTTAAACCTTAAGTCATTCATAGCCTAATAAAAAGCACCTGGTAATTATATACTCCTTCATATTTACAAGGTGGGGTCTTGATTGATTCAGTGGGGGCTCACATTTCTTAGCAGAGCTTAATTAGCAACAGAAAAAGTGTGAAGTTTCTTTCAGGTCTGTGTCTAACTCTAGTAGCTACTACAAAGTGTTCAGGGGTATGGTGTGAAATCAGAATGTTGTGTCTTCTTCTTGGAGTGGGTAACTAAGGAGCTGGAGAAAGCTATGCTTTAATGCATAAATATGCTTGAGTTATATGTTTAAAATGTGCTTAGAATATATGTTAGCCTAGGCTCTTCAGGAAGCAGATCCACTTTTCCTACTTCACTTACCTTGCCTACTTCACTGTGTTGCAGGGTTTGCCCTCAAAGTACTCCCTCCACAAATTACTTGGCAAGAATCCTAAGACAAGCTCTGAGACAGGTGAGCCTGAGAGGCTCTAAGGTACTGCCTAAGAGGGAATGATGTAGACTGAAAGAACAAATGAATTATTTTCACTAGGGGACCTGTTCTAACAGAAATAATTTCACATAGACATATTGGTGACAGTTTCCTGTCACTTTAAACTATAAATACTATAAACACCAGTTGGCTAAACTTTCAGTTCTTAGTTTTAAGAACCCCAAACTTTATTCATAGAATAAAATGATTAATATGCTACTAGGTGCTGCACAACTTCTATTAGGCGGCAACCTTCAAGCAAGAGTATCTAATAGCATGTCCATCTTTTTGCTGGGATTTGCTGGCATGCAAACTTCACTGGCTAATTTTAATTAGAATCATAGAATTTTATAGCTGGAACAAATTTTAGGGATCATGTAACCCAACTCTCTTAGGTTACAAACAAACAGAAGCCAACAAAATCCAGTTATTGCCCAGGTCATTCAGCTACCAAACGGCAGAATACGGACAATAATCCATTCTCGCAGGTGCAAAGTCCAACAGTGTTTTCACTGAACCACGTTATCTGTCCTTTACCAAACTTTGTATGATTCAGATGGAGGACAAAGAAAGAGCTTCCAACCGTTTCTTTCATTACTCATTGAGTCATATCACGGAGTTTATAAATGAGTTACATTAGTATTTGCTTTCATCTAGTAATGAGTTTGTAATGTTAACTTATAAACTCATCCTCTGTTCCTGTTCTTTTTCTCTCTGTATAAGCTTCAGCCAGTTACTACAAATAACAATAAGCATATAACTATCCACTGGAAGTGGAAGGGAAGAGCTTATAGACAGAACCACCAACATTGTGTTATTTCAGTTAAGATATGGCTGGAATTTGCCTAAACTAGACTAAATGAACTCAATTCCAATAAGGCTTAGGTTGTCTCCAAACGGAATGAATGTTATGGATAGAAGTATTGCTGCACACATGTGTCCACATATACTTTGTCTTTTACCTTGAAAGATGGAATTACAGAAAATAAAAAAGAAATCCTGTAGAGCCCAGCCATTTCCCTGTGATCTAACAAAATCACTGTTTCCTTTTTCTTAATTATAGCTATCTGAGCACAGTGACCTTTATATCCATTAGGCTGATCTTCAAACACAAGCAGACTTGCCAGTCTTGAAAGATTACAAACCCCAAAGCCACTGGACATTTGTTTCTTATTGAATTTTTTGTCTCAGTTTGCAACAAAAGTGAGACCTCCTAAAGGAAAGGTTTCTGTCTTAAGTGATATAATTTGGCGACTGGGAATTTACATTAGACTCCCCTCTGTAATGAATAGTTTTATAGCAAAAGGGAGAACATTCCCCCCTCAGGTGTCCAGGGCTAATGATGTAATCTTTTCCCTAATGATATCATGGCAGTGACTGCCATTTCCCTGTTCATAGTAAGTCTTAAAAAACCAGTACTTTTGTTTACTTTCACTGAACATCTGGGAAGGAGGGATAAAGTTGTAACAGTTGAGAAAGGTCCATTTACCCTATTAAGCTCTAGAAAAGAGAGCCTTCGATGGCTTCAATTTTCAGCTTGGTTATTTCTGTAGTTCCTCTGTTGAAAAATTTCAACTCCATATTAAGTTGAAGATGGTTTATCATTATTCTCAAACCTCCCAAATGATTCATTACTAACATCCAATTCAATCTAAGAGTGATAGTTACGTTAATAAGTTATGTGCTCCTGAAGGGCACATAGCACTTGGTGTGGTTGTATTGAGAGCCCTCTTCTAAGTCACAGACTGCCAACTTCTCATTGCATCCTCACATGGAGGAAAGAGAGAGAAAAACAGGTTTCTTATGTCTTCATTTTTTGCTTGAGACAGAGTCTCATTCTTTCCTTAGGTGAGAATGCATTGGTGCAAACATAGTGCACTGTAGCCTTGAACTCCTGTGCTCCGGTGATCCTCTGGCCTCAGCCTCCAGAGTAGCTGGGACTACAGGCACACATCATTACACCTGACTAATTTTTTTATATTTTGTAGAGACAGGTCTCACTATGCTTCCCAGGCTGGTCTCAAACTCCTGACCTCAAGTGATCCTCTGGTGTCAGCCTCCCAAAGTGTCTGGATTATACGTGTGAGCCCCCATGCCTGCCCTCTCACATTTTTCCATAAGAGCAGTGATCCCATTCATGAATGCTCCACACTTATGAGCTAATTGCTTCCCAAAGGCTTCTCTTCCAAAAATTACCACAGTGCGAGTAGGATTTCAACATATAAATTTTGAGGGCAGACTAACATTCAGTCCATTGCACCCTCTGTAGACATCACGCTAATTTATATTTCCCTCAGCAATAGATGGATTTATCATTTTCTCCACATTCTTTCCCATAAATTATTGTAGTATTCTTTTTACAGTCTGATAAGTGAAAATCGTACCTGTTATTCTTAATTTGCATTTGATTAAGACATGTTTAAATGACATTTATGTTTGTATTCCTTAATCGTTAATTCATTGTCTGTCAGTTTTCCACCATTTTCCTATTTATTGGAGCTCTTTACATATTCATTAAAGAGAACCAATGTCATGGGTACCCAGAGTATTTTTGTATAGAGTATCTCCACTTCTGCAACACAAAATATTGATAAAGTAGTTTTGTTTCCCAAAAACTACTAGCTTATAATGGAATTCTACTGTGTAAACTTTAGTCAATGCCCATAGTTATATAACAGTAGTTACCCAAAGCATGGATTATTTCTGTTTATTCTTCCATTGTCAAGTCAGCATTTCCCAAAATGTATTCAATGGAATGTTAAGTATATATAATTCATAAGAAGGGGGCAGATGGAGTAAAATAAGAAATACACTATAGACAAATAATCTTGATTTAAACATAGTTAAATGAAATTCTTTCTTTAAGGATTAATCAAAGTCTTAATATGCTAAATCTTTATGAAACGAGCATAGTATAAATATTTCAAAATTATTTGCCTGCACACCTACCTCTTGACACTAGTATTCTGCTCAACACAGTTTGGGAGGTGGTCCTTTAAAGACTTTTACTTTGATTATGACTATTATTAAATTGTTTGCTTTATAACGAGCCTTGAATTTCACAAGTAACAGCAAATACTTTTCATGCCATTATTCCTGATAATCAAATTTTAAGTTGTGACAATAAATCATTACCTGGTAACGTCATTCATTCGTGCTACGGTTTTAATGTATGTGTCCCTTCAGAATTCCTAATTTAGAACTTAAACCTCAAGGGGATGGTATTAACAGATGGGGCCTTTGGAAGGTGGAGCCTTTGGGCAGGTCATAAAGGCTCCACTCTCATGGATGGGATTTGTGCACTTACAAAAGGGCTAAAGGGAATGAGTTTATTCTTTCTGATTTTCTGTCTGTCTCCCTATAAGGAAGAGCAACAAGGCACCATCTTTGAAGCAAGAAATAGTCCCTCCCCAAACACTGAATCTGCTAACTTCTGCAACTGTGAACAACATATTTCTGTTGTTGACAAACTACCCAGTCTAAGATGTTTTGCTATAGCGGCCCAAATAGACTAAAACAATTTGATTTTCTAATTATTCCTTTACAACACAAATATTAAGTTGTGACCCGCCTCCAAAGACATATGCTTGCATGTTGGAGCATGTTATGAACTCCTCATAGATCTGAATATGTTTACTGTTTCCTCAGTAGTTCATGCTTATGGAATTCTCATGGGACCCGTGGAGACAAACACAAATCAAACGGAATGTGGGAGCTCACTATTTTTAAATTAAGCAACAAAATACTCTCAGGTGCCTTGTGTAAAATGTTTGTCTTATCAATGTCACCTTCAACGTTACAGCCGGAATATTCCTTAAATTAATTATCTTATCTGATTTTCACTGTAGCCCTGGGAGGTAAGTCACTGCCCCCATTTGACAGATATGACACAGATACAGGAAAGGTGGCATGCCCAAAGCATCAGTGTGAGATAGTGACTGAGCCAGAGCTGACACTCAGGCACCTGAAGCTGTCACAAAACCTGTACCCTGTAGACACAGTTATACCATTCTTGAAGCTCAGCTGAAGTGAACAAGACTATGTGTTAGAATAGTCACAGTTACTCACTGCTTCTAGCCAAATACATTTATTTTTCCTTTCTGGATTCTAAATCACATCCAACATGTACTTATAAAACCCTCCATGGGGGAATCTGAATCCACTTGAGCAGGAATGGGAGACACCTGTGAAACTATTACATGAGAGTTCTGAGAAGTATGGATTGCTACAACTAGTCCAGGCTTTGGAATTCACAAATGTGGGCTTAGCTTTTGGGCTCGCACATTCCTGTGTGGCCTCTGGTAAGTTACCAAACCTCTCTGTTCTGAGTTTATTTTTCTGTTGAGTAAAAATAGTTTTCTCATAGGATTATAATAAATATCCAATGAGGTGAGTTTTTGCAGTGAGTCAGTTTTCACCATGAGGCACTTTTCATTGCTCCCAGAAAGCAGAGTCACAAGACACGAAAAGAAAACTTTGGCAAGTGGTGTAGAGCAGGGGTCTCCAACCCCTGAGCCATGGACTGACTGGGGGCCAGGGCTTGTTAGGAACCAGGTCACACAGCAGGAGGTGAGTGGCGGGTGAAGGAGCATTACTGATTGAGCTCTGCCTCCTGTGAGATCAGCAGTGGCAGTGGGTTCTCAGAGGAGTGCGAGCCCTATTGAGAACTGCACATGCGAGAGATCTAAGCTTGTATGCTCCTTATGAGAATCTAATGCCTGATGATCTGAGGTGGAACAGTTTCATCCCCAAAATCCCCCTCCCACCACCCACCCTCCACTTCCGAAAAGTTTATTTTCTGGTAGGAATAGCATATCACTAAAGCAGGCCTTTTGATACTAAATTTTTTAAAAAGCAAAATTATAGAAGTTTAGATTGTAATCAAATCTGTAGGGTTTCTAGGTAATTTTTACAGAATTGCTTATTGCTTCAACTGTCTCCTACCTCTGCTCCTGATGGAGATGGGGATGAGGCTGGAGTCAAAACACTTGTAATTTTCTATCCTGATATCTTTCCTCCCAGTGTGAAATATTCCATTTCTTTGTTAAGACTGCTGAGGAATTTTTTTTTCTTTTATCATAAGAAACAAACTCCCCATTTATTCCTTCACTTTCCCTACCATACTCTGGTTCTTGTGTTGGCTATAGCAGGTCAGCTGTGGTTTTCTCTTGCCGTGATGACTTCTAATTGCCATCTACAGTATGTTCAAAGTCAAATAACTCCTCATTCTAAACAAACTCTGTAACTGCCCAGAGCAGCACTTATAATTCAGCCTAACCTAAAAAAAAAAAAAAAAAAAAAAAAAAAAACAAGAGTATATGACGTATTTCGTTTTCATAAGAAGGTCTCTGAAGTAAAAGCCTGTGAGAAAAGGCATACTTAGGTAAGTGTGGTCTTCAAAGATTCATATAAAAAGATGTAGAAGATTCACATTTTAAAAAGCTCAGTGTTCTGCAGAGGGGAAGGGCAGCACTTAGAGTTAAGTGCATTCAGGGGACCTCTGAAGGTCACTTGAATTTTTTTTGCAGTGAATGAGCTCCTGACCTTGAGGAGTACTTAACAGATTTTTTTTTGGAAGAAGTACCGTGGAAAACATTCACAGAACCCTGGGAAACATGAATTGTGGAATCTTGCAAATCTTGCACAGGGCAATGGCCTGCCCCAGTGTCATGAACTGCTTCCTAGACCCAGTCACAATAGACTGTGGGCACAACTTTTGCAGGCCCTGTTTGTACGTCAGTGGGCTGGACATCCCAGCTCCTGCTCAGTGCTCTAAACGCAAGATGGAAATACGGCGGAGGGAACTCTGAGGAGAAAATGTGTGGGACTCACAGGGAGACAAAGAAGATGTTCTGTGAAGTGGACAAGGGCCTGCTCTGTTTGCTGTGTTCCAACTCTCGGGAGCACCAGGATCACAGACACTGTCCCATTGACTGGGCTACTGAGGAATGCCGGGAGAAACTCCTAAAGAAAATGCAGTTTTTAATCAGAAAACGCTTGTGAAAATCACAGAAACCTGAGCATGGAAACCACAAGAACCAGATGCTGGAAGGACGATGTGAGTTTAAGGACAGAAGCAATCAGAGCTGAATATCAGAAGATGCTGGCATTTCTCCATGAAGAAGAGCAACGTCATTTGGAGAGGCTGCCAAAAAAGGGTGAGGACATTTTTCAGCAACTCAGTGAAGGCAAAGCCAGAATGGAACATTGGAGGGAGATGGTAAGAGGAATGGATGAGGAGCTGAAGGAAATGGGCTATAAACCAGATGCGGAGCTACTCCAGGCTTGTGGAGATGCAGTATGCAGGTGTGAGGCCCTGCTGCTGAAAGTGCCCGAGCCTGTGAATCCAGAGCTCAGCGCAGGGCCGACCACTGGACTGGGGGACAGGCTCAGTGAATTCAGAGTTGATATCACTCTGCATCCTGAAAGAGCCAATAGTTGTATCTTCCTGCATGGAGATTTGAAAAGCATGAATGTTGGGTGTGACCCTCAAGATGATCCCCATATCACTGCAACACCTGGATGTTTTCTTTGATGGGGTGCTCAGCCTTTCACATCTGGAAAATATTACCGGGAGGTTCACATGGGGGACTCTTGTCATTGGGCTTTCGGAGTCTGTAACCATGATTGGAAAGAGAAGACGCAGAATAACAAGACAGATGAAGAGAAGGGACTCTTTCTTCTTCGATGTGTTAAGGAGGATGTTCACTGCCATCTCTTTACCACTTCCACACTTAGGGTACAATCTGTTCCAAGACCTACCAACCAAGTCGGAGTTTTCCTGGATTGTGAAGGTAGAATCGTGAGCTCTGTTGATGTTGATCAAAGTTTCCTTATACACACCATCACTAATTGTTCCTTCTCGCCTCCTCTCAGGCCTATCCATTGCTGTAGTCACTTCTGAACTGGGACAAATCAGAAATGTGCCCCCATGTTGTAGGAACTTTATCCCAGGAAGGCTTCTTTTTTTGTGCCTCATCAGAGAGGACAAATAAATTATATTTAATGTCTTTAGTTGTCCTTCTAATGTCATCAAAACTCATTAACAGTGTTTTCATATTTTATAGAAACATTAAAAAAATTTTTTTTGGCCTATTTTAAAATACAGAACTTTATTTTGGTTACTGAGGTTTTTGTTACTGTTGGTTCACAGAAAAGTCATTTCTTAGAAAATAGTAAAGGCAGCATTTTGTGCAGTGACTCACATTGCGGCCACCAAACAATTGCAAAGGACAGTGCCGGGGATAGAAGAGGCCATCACTCTTGTGCCCAATGTCCTCAGGGAGAAGCCAGTGCTCCTGGCTCCCTCTACCCCCTCGCATCCCACCCAACACAGCAGCACCTAGGGCCCGATAAAACCAGCCATGCAGCCAAGTGCACCACAGCGACCCCTGCAGGCTGTTGAAGGCCCCACAGGAAAGGCTGAGTGGGAGGGGATTGTTCAGGCCGAGCTGGCCCTGTATCCAGTCCCCTTCCTCAAGCTGTGGGGTCTGAGCTCGCCTGGCTTTGGGACTTTGACACATTCACAGTATGGTTCAGTAAAGTCCTTTGGGAGCTGGCCTTTCTCTCCTCACTCAGGCCACTAATCCTACCCCAGCCCCAGGCTGGGATCTGGGGACACAGAGATGTGGCCCTACCTACTGGGAGCACACAGATGAGTGGGGTGGGGGGGCAGGCTATGGGCCCAGAAAGCTCCAGGACAAGGCAGAAAGTGCTCAGTACCCTGAGAGGGAGCAGAGAAAGACCACTGAGGCCCAGAGGAGGAAAGAAGGCAGGGAGAGCTATGTGGAGGTGGCAGTGTCGGATAAACCTTGAGGAAGAAGGGCACAGAGTTGGCAGAGAAGGGCACAGCGGGAGGAGGAAAAAGCAATGAGCCAAGGCACAGAGAGTATGGAGGTACGGCGGGGAACAGTAAGGGCCAGTGCTCATCCATGAGAACAGATGGGAATGAGAGTCCCACGTACCCCTATCTGGACAGGGTGGTGCTCAGGAGGGGTGGCTGATGTGGGCCTGCTCACGTGGGGTTTGAATCCTCCTGCATTTGGCAGCTCCTTGGGGATGGAGTAGAGCCTCGTGCATCCCTGTCCACCCAGCGTAGCACCTGCCTGCACGCCAGAGCCCCACCTGTTTCAGCATGTCCCCTTATCATCCCTGGGGCAGCCTTTCTGGGAGGCTCCCATTGCTCCCAGGTCCTTCCTCCCTCCCAGGTCCATGTCCAAGTTCTCAAGTCAACCAAACTGAACTCCTCCAGCGTCCAGAGACAGCTGGGAGGGTGTGGTGAGGGTCCCTAGAGGGATTGAGAGGGAGACAGGTCTAGCAGAGAGGAAAATTCGGGGGCAGTTGTCTCTCTCCACTTCACGACAATCACTTCCCACCATCAGAAGTCAATCTGCTCTTTCCTGAGAAGAGTCTGGGTTGGGCGAGTGTAAAACATGGTTCCCTAGAACTTAAAGAAAATCCTGACCAAAAGCTTCAGCATTTGAGTTTCCCCAGCTCTTCACAATTTTTATGTGGCTGGAAACTCACCAGCTTCTATCCCATTTCCCACTTCCTTCTTGCTAAGGACGGTGGCCCTGAAGTGTTCTGGAGGTATCTTGTTTTGGAGGCCTGGGACCCATTTGTTGAGAGGGGTGGTGAGGGGGGTCGGAGTCTTCTCAGGCACTATTTCCACCTTAGCTTCTCTAAGCACCCATCCCAGGCTTGGCCCTGAAGCAGGTCTGTGTCCTCACAGGATGGTGCAGAAGACACTGCAGTGTCTTCCATGAAATCGGTCCCTGGTGCCAAAAAGGTTGGAGACTGCTGGTCTAGAGACTCCGGGTTTCATTTTCACTTCTACACTGAGCCACAGAACGAAGTTCTCTCTCTTGGGGCCATTGTTAATCAATGCAGCCCAGAGAGGAGAGATAATGGATCCCTTCCATCAAAGTGGTTCTTAAACTCTTTGTGATAATAAGTTTATAAATACTCTCCTGGGAAAAAAAAATGCACAAAACATTGCCCACAATGTTTGGGGGTCATGGACTCCTAGCAACCCTTCATGGATCTTCAAAGGAAACATAGGGACTCCTACATGGGAGAGACATTAGTGGTAAAATAGGTCACTCAGCTCTTTCTCTCTTTCATGGAAATGTACACTATCTTTTCTTTTCCTTTTCTTTCTTTCTTGTTTTCTTTTTTTTAATGTTTTGAAGTTTTCCTTTCAGGAAAAACACTTTAACAAGAGCAGTGTGAATTGGACTACTTTGATCTGTCATACCCTTGGGGGTGCCTGCTTTTCCCATCCTGACATGGGGACATAGCTCTCTTATCTACTGACGGGGAGCATATCAGGGCTGTCATCCTCTGCCAAAGCTCCCACAATCT
The DNA here is from genome assembly GCA_004027715.1 of Plecturocebus donacophilus. Classification (NCBI taxonomy): domain Eukaryota; kingdom Metazoa; phylum Chordata; class Mammalia; order Primates; family Pitheciidae; genus Plecturocebus; species Plecturocebus donacophilus. The sequence goes on along the minus strand of PVKP010003629.1, from coordinate 7,044 downwards.
GTTCAGCTGCCTGGCACGCTTTGATAACCTTTAACCTCTGTAATTTCATGTGTCTCACATAAGAGGTCATTGACTCTCATCACCAGAATGTCAGGAAGAAGGTGGAGCTTGCAGCACCTTCCTTGTAATGTTATGGGATGGAACGACTGCTGTCCAGGAGATCTATTCCACCGGGGAACGATGAGTCGATTTATTTGAAAATTTCTCACAAACAAAATCTAGTATAACCAAGTAGCAGCCTATGGAACAATACTAGACAAATGTTCATTTACTTCTGTCTTTGAGGCCAGTATTAAAACTAAGAATTTTGTTTCACAATAACGTGGTATTTCACAGTTCCTGATGGTTCCAATTCTGACGTTCTACTTCGCTTCCCATTTGTCAAGATTGATCAGAAGAGTCTTGTTTTCAAATATCTCTCCCTCTGAATTAGACTGTAGAAAATGTCCCAAGACATTGGAGAGAGTCCTGGGCCCAAGGTTACCATGGCCACTGCAGAAATCCACGATTCCATTCAAAAGCAGGCTGGACACAAGATCTACACTAAAGGCTTCTGATTTATGCTTAATCACTTTCCAGTATCTTTAGAAACACAATGCTAGTCTCTTTCTTTCTTGCACTGGACGAGCAGTGTAGGGGAAAGAAGATACTTTTTGGGTCACCAAGGGTGACTACAGCAGCAAACAAACAAAACAAAATATTAAGACTCAATGTTATATATGTAGCAGCTTTTCATGTCGCCTTATCAGGATGACTACTGACCATCTGGTAAAAGAAAGGTCCTGAGTCCCTTTCTCTTGGGACTCTATAGAAATGTCCTGCACTATTTGAACTGCTGCTCAAACTGGGCAGATAAGACACTGAGAGAGTATATGATTGTCAGGGACTTACAGAGATACTGTTTCCTCGATAAATTATAGAAATTTCTGCAATCACTTGGTATTTGGTAGACTCCATATTTGAATTCTATTAATACATTTGTTTGGATTGCAGGGAAAGGTTATTCTTTCCATTCTCACCATGCCCCCACAGCATATTATTATTTATAATAATGTTTTAAAGTGTCTTATACTTCTGTTTGTTTTATTTTTATTTTTTCATGTGGGCCACTGATGCATAGAAAATAACTTTACTACTAAGTAAATGCTCTTTGGAAATGACAAGTCACTAATGTACTAAAAAAATGATGTATTGTTGCACAGATTGCAACTGCTGTGATGATTGCAGTATCTTACATTATACCTCATACTTCTGTTAAGTTTCCATTCGACAGCTGAGCAAAAGAGGAAAGAACGAGTGATAGATATTGGATCTCCAGCAGAAACTGTACAATCTTGAGAACTGAAGATGAGAAGCCAACAGGCCTTAGTCCTAATGATAGTGTCCTTGACAATGGCCTCATATCTCAGTTTCTCCATCCTGAGAAGATTAATGGCATAGCAGCTCTGACACTTTAGGAGGGCAAGTTTGAAATATCTGTGGTTCTCCTTTCCTTAATACGTCTCCTCTCATTTCCTTCCAGTTTCCACTGAGTGACAACCAAGGAAGGACCCTAAGAGACAGGGAGGATAGAGGTTGGGATGGGGGTGACATTGGTTTTCCTTCTTTCATAGCTTGATTTCTGCTTTACCCTTTTTCTTCTTTTCTCGGGTATCACTCTTTTCTTTGTGCACCCCTTGTGTCTCACAGGTAATTTCTCATGTTACCAGTATTACGCACAAACATTCTTATGTGGCCTCTTCCTCTATTCTACTGGACTGCTTCTAGCCATCATTTTACTTTATTTTCATACAAAAGGGCTTGGAATGTTGTAGTTTAAATAAGGATGAGAGGCTACAACTGGAATTTACAGAGTGACTAGTTAAGTGTGTATATTTATTTCCTAAGGATGCCACAAACCAGTGACTTAAAACAACAGACATTTATTCTCTCACAGATCTGGAGGCCAGAGTCCAAAATCAAAGCTTGGTGGCACTGCTCTTCCTCTGGAGGCTCTAGAGAAAAAGCCTTCCTTGTTTCTTCCAGCTGTGTGTGCAAGCTGCATCAGCTCAGTCTCCCCAGTCTCCCCAGTCTCTGCCTCTGTCTTCACATGACCTTCTCCTCTACTCTGTGTCCGTGTGTCAACAAGAACGCTTGTCATTGGATTTATGGCCCACTCAGACAGATCAGGATAATCTCGTTTTGAGATTCTTACATTTGCAACACCTTATTTCCCAAATAAGGTCACATTTCCAGGTTCTGACATGTGTGGACAAACGTTTGTTTGGGGCCACTACTCCAAACCCAAAGCCATGTGTATTAATAATTCACGAAATCTGTTAGGTAGGCAAGAGAAACTCCAGTTTACAGATGAGAAAACAAAGGTCCAGGATTGTTAATGAACTTGATAGGAAGTGGTGAACCCAGAATTCAAGTTTAGGTCAATGTGACATTAAAGTTTACTAAACTGTATCTAAAAAGTACACCAGTTTTTGTCACCACGAATCTTCTTTGTGGCATCCAAAGGTAGACACAAAACCACCCCAACAAAAGGGAGATATTAATATCTCTAGTAAACACAAAGTATTCTCTAACCTAATACATTTTCTTTCACTTTCTGCTACAACAAACTTTCCAGATACAGTCTCATACATTAAGAGAAAAAAGCCAAAATTTTAATTTATTAAAAAGGCTATATTAAAAGTAAAAATGGCATGAAAGCACGTATTAAATTTCTGACATAAGATGGGGAGAAAAAAGGTAACTGTGCCTCTTCATTTCTGTACATTAAAAAAATTGGGGTCCATGACCTCAAACGTATTCTCTGATGAATGGAATTTGAAAATCAAAGAACTTCAGCCAACTGGCTCAATTTTTCTGTATTAGAGGAGGACACACTGGCAGTTTTTCTAGCACACAATCCAATATTTCCACTGACCTTCTGAACATGTCCACATGGATATCCTGACGTCACTTCAAATTCAACTCCAGCATCGGTTTTCTCCCAGCATTGTTATTTCTACCTCCTTCTGCTGCTGTCCTCACGCTCCCATTTACCAAGCTAAGAATTATTTGACTCACGGAATTTTGTTGCTCTTTTCTGCATGCATTCCTTTATTCCCTGAATGTTTTGAATATTTCCTCTGGGCCAAACACCATGCTGGGCACTGGAGATAAAAACCTCTAAAAATGCAAACATAATTGTGCCCTTCTGGGAGCTGATAGTCTAGAAAGAAAAACTGACACTGAGCACATAATGATAAAATTGAATCTTGATATAAAAGAGAAAGCAAAGGTTCAAAATAGAAGAGTGCTTCTGGAGTATCAAATTCATTCCTTTCTCCTCTGCTCTGCTTTTATTATATTCTTTATCATACCTATTTTTTTCCCTTGAAGGTCATCCTAGAACCTTTATTCTATTAATGTGTAAATTTATTTGGCTACGGGTTCTATTTTAAAAAATCTTATTGCCATAGGTTTACGGGGAGCAGATGGTATTTGGTTGCATGAATAATTTCTTTAGTGGTGATTTGTGAGATTTTGGTGCAACCATCATTCAAGCAGTATACACTGAATCCAATTTGTAGTCTTTTATTCTTCACCCTCTTCCCATTCTTTCCCCAAGAGTCCCCAAAGTCCACTGTATCATTCTTAGACCTTTGCATCCTCATAGTTTAGCTCCCACTTATAAGTGAGAACATACAGTGTTTGGTTTTCCAGTCATTCAGAATAATACTGACTTCTTGAGGTAGCCCCTCTGCCTTTAGTCCAATGTCCTATGACCCATCCTGCAGGCTACTCTGTACTGAAACTTCTCATGCCTCCCCTAATCATGTTACTCTCCTCTCATGAGCTTTCAACAACACCTTTTTGCTTACAGACTCTAATCTTTTATGTGGCGTTTAAGACTTTTCTTTATGTGAACCCAACCCCTTTCAATCCTGAATAGAGATTTTGAGGAAGTTGGGGAAGAGGCTTAGGGTTCTCCCTTATATTGGGAGCCTGGTATTGCTCTATAACAAGCCCTATTAGTCCCATGAAACTTCAGTAACAGTCAACCTGCCCACTCATTAATCTATCCTAAGATATCTGACTCATCCCAAAACTGAACATTTATTCAAACTATTCTCCCAAGTATGCCCCATTTCATCTTCCCTATCTCTCGAAATGCTATCCCTGCTTCAAAGAGCATTACTCTAAAACTTCCCTGACCCCAAGGTTTTCATCTCTTTTCCCTGAAATCAACATATTCATTGTCACACCTTTGGGTGAGGGAGTTCAATTGGTTTCTAGGATGTTATTCTTCTGTGTGTGTAATTATGAAGTATCTCCACAGTGAGAATGTGGGTTTCTGAAGAAGGACTAGTACTGGAGTCTCTGTTTCTTTGCCACCTGCACCTTCTGATGAGTAAGCAGCCAGTATTTTATATAATCATAGAGCTTTAGAGCTGGGGTCTGAGCATAATGAAGTTAGAAAGGTAAAGGATATGCAGCTGGTCAGTGGTATGAGTCAGAGCAGAATCTCTTGCTAATGGACAATGCTCTTTTTGAATAATGAATGAAAGAATATAATAAATAAATAAATACAATGAGAAAAAAGTTTTAGTCTTACTGAGTTAGTTCAGCCAGTGCTAAACCCTTTCTAAAGCATTGTGTTGCTCCACTGATGCTGTGGTTTCTACAGGCACATGGCTATAACCATAGGTATTCGGTTTGAGCTCTGTTACCCATCTTGACATCACTGCTGCAGCTGTTGACTCCTCCCACCCACTGCCTACTTCCCATACACACTCTGATTTATTCTTGGCTATAAGTAGGGAACTTGAATTCAAAGCTGTCAGTTCAATTTTCCATGCCCAAGATTTGTGGTATAGAAACACGGGGAGACACAACCCCACACTCTGTCTATGTGTGAGGTAGGATATTGTGTGAGATGAAAAAGGCAGTGGGAAGATGATCCTCTGATATCTCCTGCCTTTGAGACAGCTGGGGTTGGTTCCAATATTTTATCGAGCTCTGAGCTGTCAATCAGGAACCCAGAGGTGGGACAGGGGCACCCCAGGAAATCAAAGCAAACTCAATTATTACCTATCTGCTGAAAATGGCAAAAGCATTTCATTCCTCAGTTCTTCACAGAATGGGTTGGGGGAATGAAGGCTGTGAAGAAATTAAAAGCGTGAACATTTTTAATGAGTGCAATTATTGAATCATCAGTCACACAGTCCATCTGCTTCAGAGCATTCCAGTGACTAGTGATATTCTAAAATACTGCACTGCATTTTCACATTCATGTAATCACATAAATGTTCTTTAAGGAACAGCTAATGATGTTCATATATCATGCTTATCCCTTCTATAACTCAGCATTCTCCTTTTGTCTGTTTCATTTTATTAGTCACTAATTTCACATTCTGACATCAACTTGGTGGGAATTTGCTGGCAACTGCATGAGTAAGAGGCTGCCCAGTGACATTAAATACTGTGTTATGGAATATTCATTGGTAGAGATAAACTAATGCAAAATTTATTTCAAAGGTCCCGTTTAGCCTGGAGTTTTGAGAGCAAAATGAACTTGGTGTCAGGGCAAAGAGAGAGAACTCATTTTTAAAGTCTTTTTCCAGAGATGATTAATCTACTGAGGAGAGAGGCGAAGCAATGACAGTGTGTCAGTGAGAACACTGGGTTTGCTGGGGATGGCTCAGATAACTTTGCAAATTAGAACTTTGGGAGAAGAAGGGTGAAGATGGAATTCAGGGGAAGACTACTATACCCAAGGAATGAAATGTGGAAAAACAGTAAGACTGAAGTAGTTTGGGTTTGGTAAGAGCTGAATTGTGTCCCTCCAAAAGAAATGTGGAAGTCTTAATCCCCAGTACCTATGAATGTGACCTTATTTAGAAATAGGCCTTTGCAGATGTAACTGAGTCAAGATAAGTTTATTGAGGTAAGCTTTTAATCTAAAGTCTAAACACATGAGTTTTTAAATCTCATGTCCCCATAAGATGGAAAGACAGCCACGTGAAGACACAGATGCACAGGGACAGCACCATGTGACAGAAGAAGCAGAGACTGAAGTGATGCAGCTGCAAACCAAGTGACTCCTGGGGCTACCAGAAGAAGAGGCAAAGAAGGATATCCCACTGTATACATGGAACACATTTCCTGTATCCAATCTTAAGTCGATTGACACTTAGATTGTTTCCATACACAATGGAATACGATAGAGCCTTTTAAAAAGAAGAAAATTATGTTATTTGTCACAAATGAATGAATGTGGAAGACATTATGCTAAGTGAAATAAGCCAGGTACAGAAAAACCAATACCACATGATCTCACTTATATGTGGAGTCTAAAACAATTGAACTCATAAAATTAGAGAGTAGAATGGTGGTGACCAGAGGCTAGGGGGTGAGGTGGAGATGGAGAAAAGGGAGATGTTGATCAAAGGGTACAAATTTTCAGTTAGAGGAAATAAATGTTAGCCATCTATTGCATAGAATGGTGACTATAATTAACAAAAACGTATGGCATATTTCAAAATTGGCAAAGAAACAGATTTTAAAATTTCTCATTACAAAAAATGGTAAGTATCTAAGGTGATGGCTACGTTAATTAGCTCAATTTAATCATTCCGCAATGGAAACCTATATCAAAACATCACACTGTGCCCTATAAATCTATACAATTATTATTTGTCAATTGAAAATAAAATTTTTGTAAAATACAATGAAGGATCCTCCCTTAGAGACTTCAGAGAGACTGTTCTCCTGCCCGATACCTTAACTGCAGATTTGTTTCTTCCAGAACAGTGAAACAATAGCTTACTATTTTTTTGAGTCACCCAATTGGTAGCACAATACTTTGTTATGGCAACCCTAGGAAGTTCATGCAAGGCATAAAGACAGTTGCTGTGATTTAGATCTCTACATATTACACATTGATCAAGCACTTGACCATCTGTGCCTCATACTGGGCTCAGCACTGCAAAGCTGGTTAAGGAGTTATGGTTCCTTTGCTTTGCTTAGAAGGTTAAAGTAACCCTGGTGTTACTCCTAGCAGCCTGT
>PVKP010003628.1:31649-106489 GCA_004027715.1 Plecturocebus donacophilus | reverse complement strand
TTCCCATTTTTGTGGATTTATCCACCTGTCGTCTTTGTAATTGCCGACTTTCAGATTGGGTCTCTGAGTGGACGTCCGGCTTGTTGGTGATGAAGTTTTTTCTGTTTCTTAGTTTTCCTTCGGGGGGCGCTCCTTCCCCACAGAGCTGGGCCTTCCCGGGTTCAGCTGTGCTTCTCAGTCCTCAGCGCTTCCAATTGTTCTCCTTGTGGGGATGGGACCGGCCGAGCCCGACTAAAAGGGCACCACCCAGTCCCGCACACTCCGCACCGAGAAGCGCCTCGCCGCCCAAAAGAGTCACGCTGGCGACCTGCGTGGCTCCCTCGCCGGGAATCTCCCAGTCCGTGGGTATCAAATATTCGTCTGCAACTGTGGTGTCCACTCGCTCTCTGCGCCCTCACCGCGAGCCACAATCCCGAGCTGCTGCTACGTGGCCATTTTGGATCTCTCCAATTTTTGTATTTTTTATAGAGACAGGGGTCTCGCTATGTTGCCCAGGCTGGTCTTGAACTCCTGCTCCTAGGTTCAAATGATCTGCCTGCCTTAGCCTCCCAAAGTGCTGGGATTACAGGCATGAGCTGCCATGCCTGGCCATGATTTTTATTTCTGTAAAAGTTAAAGATTTAAAGTATACGACAGCACGTTTTGATGTACTTACCCCTTGTGAAAGATTACTATAATCAAGCAAATTAACATCCATTTTCTCAGTTTCTTTTTTGTGGTGAGAGGACCTGAAATCTACTCCCTCAGCAAGTTTGCAGTGCATAGTACAGTCTTATTAACTATAGTCCTCATGCTGTGTATTAGATCTCCAGACTTTTTATCCTTCATCTGTACCCTTTGACCAACATCTCCCGTTTTCCCCACCCTCTCCAGCTCCTGGTAGCCACTGTTCTACTTTCTACTTCTATGGATCAATTCTTTGATTCTGCATATTAAGTGAGATTATGCAGTATTTTTCTTTCTGTGTCAGGGACAGTTCATCTACCATAATATCTTCTGGGCTATTTAAAGTGCAAATTCCCAGGCCTCACACAAGATATCCTGAATTAATAAACCTATAGTGCGCTAAGCATCTCACCATCAAAATGCCCTTATGTGGTTCTGGTGCCAAAGTCTGAGTGGCAAAGATTTGGGAAGACTCTGACTCCCTTCCAATCTTAGTAACCTAGGATTCTTAGTGGCCCAGGAATCCTTGAACATAGGACACTGAGATATGTGCCTTGCCCACATACATCTCACCTTGCAACTTCAGTTGACATAGGCCTGACTTCCCATTGCTGTCATTTGCATCTCTCTGCAGAGGGGCTCTCTCAGCTACGGGACTTCCCTCTATTCACAAAGAAAGCTAAACAGAAGTGCCAGTAAATTTACGTTGCCCAGCAATCCAATTACTGGGTATATACCCAAAGGATTATAAATAATTCTACTATAAAGACACATGCAGACATATGTTTATTGCAGCACTATTCATAATAGCAAAGATTTGGAACCAACTCAAATGCCCATCAATAACAGATTGGAGAAAGAAAAGTGTCACAGATACACCATGGAATATTATACAGCCATAAAAAATGAGTTCATATCCTTTACAGGGACATGGATAAAACTGGAAGCCATCATTCTCAGTGAACTCACACAGAAACAGAAAACCAAGCACTGCATGTTCTCACTCATAAGTTGGAACTGAATAATGAGAACACATGGACACAGGGAGGGGAACATCACATACCGGAATCTGTTGGGTGGTGAGGGGCAAGGGGAGGGTGAGCATTAGGACAAATACCTAATGCATGCAGGGCTTAAAAAGTCTAGATGATGAGTTGATAAATGCAGCAAACCACCATGCACATATATACCTATGTAACAAACCTGCATGTTCTGCACATGTATCCCAGAATGTAAATAAATAAATAAATAAATAAATAAAATATATATATATATATATATATATATATATATATATATCCATCCATCCATCCATCCATCCATCCATCCATCCTAGAAGCAGCACCCAACCAATGAAGTCCCGCAAAGACATACAAAGACATACAGGATGCTTCCAGAGGTCTTCAGTGAGGCTAAACTACAGTTGTGCACAGCACTACTTGGTGACATCCTTTACTGGCTGCCTGCCCTTCCCCGTCTCACATTCTAATCCTTCTCCCCCTGGCAAAGTATGTCCTGGGATTACCACCCAGATATGCTCTCTGTTGTGTATCTGTCCTGAGATCTGCTTTGGAGAAAACCCACATTAAGGCAATGAGCTAAGAGTTGACTTCAGGCATAAACTTTATGAAAGAGCATAGCTATATCAATGTTCAAAGCATAATAGAAATGTTATCCTTAAATTCCCTTTCCTCAAAACATGCAGCTCTAATTCTTTTTCCCATCCTACTCCACATTCCATTCATAACACAGATAACTCTGCCTATTTGTGGAGCAGTTTTAACTTTTCAATGTACTTACACATTTAGATGTCCCTTTGAAATTTAGAAAAAATAATCTGCAAAATGTGAGAAGCAATATCATTACCCTCTTGATAAAGGAGATCAGCCCTTAAAACAGGAGCCCAGAGAAGTGAGTTAAATTCCACAAGGTCACTCACACACCATATTGGTCTCCGTTCTCTCACTGGCTCCAGTGGCACCACTCTTTAGGGTGGGATCATCTGTTGGGGATCATTCAGTCCCAGGAATCCATTAGAATCATTTACAAAGCCCACTGTACCCCACCAGAATAGGGACCTACTATGAGAACCCTTTGTGATGACTGTCATTTTCTATTTCCACTCTTACACAAGTGATTACTCTAGAAAACAAGAAAACAGCTGTTCTGATACCATCCTTGCTGGGAAAGACAAACTGAGCTAGAATGTTGCTGAGCTAGAATCAGTCAACAACATTCGATTCTTTATCTCCTATTCATGGAGTCCCAACACTTCCAGGGGCAAGATGGAAGTGAATGGGGCTTCTTTGATGCAGTAATTCAGAGAATGGGATAGCGTATTTACAGGTATAAATGTCAAGGATAAAGACTAACAAACCTGAAGAAAAATGAGCCTTGTTTAAAACAAATAGAGTCAGAAGTTCTCAGACTTTAGCATAAATCAGTGTATTACCTAGAGGGCTTGTTGAAACCCAGATCACTGGGCTCCACTTCAGCTTCTGATTCCAGTGGATCTAGGGAGGGCCTGAAAATCTGCATTTTTAAAAAAGTTTCCAGGTGAGGCCAAAGATTCAGTCCCAGACTCTATACTCCAAGGTGTCACTGCTTTAAGGTAGTACTTTCCAAATCTGATGTGCATACAAATAACCTGGACCGACAGTTATTATGCAGACTGTGATTCAAGAGGTCCAGACGGCCTTTCTAACAAGCCTACAGTGATGATGGTGTTGCCAGTCTGTGGACCACAGAAAACAATGAGACTCCGAGCCAAGTGTCTCTCAAAGGGATGGTCAACTACCACCCTTGGAGTCACAGCAAGCTTATTAAAAATGTAAACTCCAGAATGAAGACTGGTTTTAGTCCATTCAAGCTATTAAAACACCTTACCATACACTGGGTGTCTCGTTAACATAAATGCATTGTTCACAGTTCTGCAGCCTGGGAAATCCTACATCAAGACGGTAGCAGATTCAGTGTCTAGAAGCCCCCTGGCTTATAGCTGTCTTCTGGCTATATCCTCATATGGTAGAGGGAGCAAGGCTCCCTGAGATCTCTTTTTTAAAGCCACTTATCTCATTCATAAGGGCTCTACCCTCATGACCTAATCACCTCCCAAATGCCCCATCTCCTAACACCATCAGACTGGGGATTAAGTTTGAGCATTTAAATTTGAGGAGGAACATAAACCTTCAATCTATAGAAAGACCTACTGAGAAGCTCTAGTCATGGACCCAGGAATCTTTTTTTTTTTTTTTTTTTTTTTTTTTTTTTTTTTTTTTTTTTTTTTGAGACCGAGTCTTGCTCTATCACCCAAGCTGGAGTGCAATGGCACCATCTCAGCTCACCACAATCTCCACCTCCTAGGTTCAAGCAATTCTTCTGCCTCAGCCTCTCAAGTAGCTGGGATTACAGGCACCCACCACCATGCCTGGCTAATTTTTGTATTTTTAGTAGAGAAGGGGTTTTGCCATGTTGGCCAGGCTGGTCTCAAACTCCTGACCTCAGGTAATCCGACCACCTCAGCCTCCCAAAGTGCTGGGATTACAGGTGTGAGGCACCATGCCTGGATGGAATCTGTTTTTAACAGGCATCTTCTTGGGTGATCCTAAGATTTGAACTCATGGCCCCATATGGTATTTCCCAGTCTTGATTGATCATAAGAATGGTCTGATGCATATGTTAAAATACAGATTCCTGGCCGAGTACGGTGACTTGCGCCTGTAATCTCAACAATTTGGGAGGCCAAGGTGGGTGGATCACTTTAGGTCAGAAGCTCAAGACCAGTCTGGCCAACATGGTGAAACCCTGTCTCTACTAAAAATAAAAAATTTAACCAGGCCTAGTAGCACCTGATTGTAGTCCCAGCTACTCAGGAGGCTAAGGCATGAGAATCACTTGAACCCAGGAGGCAGAGGTTCCCATGAGCCAAGATCATGCCACTGCACTCCAGCCTGGGTGACAGACAGAGTGGGACTCCATCTAAAAAAATAAAGATTCCTAAATCTCAGGCTACACTTACTAAATTGGAGTATTTCAGAAAGAAGCCTGGGATTCTGGACTGTGTTAATCTTCCAGATGAGAAAAACTGGGAAATGGTCTGAGTGTTTGTACTCACCTGCTTTTTGGTGTCTGGGTACCACAATCTTCCCTTTAAACTTTCATGGGATCCACCCAACTTAGATGTCAATATGTAACACCACATAAAGGAGTTCTTTAACTTGGAAATTCTGACAGAAAGTTCAGTTCAGAATGGTAGGACTCATGCTATAAACACATTTGCCACACAGACTCATGGACGATACAGTATAAAGACTGCACGGTAAGTTGCCATATCAGTGCCAAGTTTTGTCTCTCTGCAAGCAGGGCCATCTCAGGGGCTTGCCTTAAGCCTTGGCTCTCTTAAGTTTGCACCAAAGATGGGATTCTTTGAGTGCCTTGAACTCAAGTAAGTTGCAGAAACCCTCTAAAAAAGGGGGTAGGGGGAGGAAGGGAGGGAGGGAAAGAAAGAGGGAGTGAGAGCACGACAGTAACCCTATCTAGCTCTGGGGTGACACAGTCTTCATGCTGGAGACCAGTTGGATTTTTAGCTGAACCAGAGAGAGTTGGGCCATCATCAGCTGGACATCCTTGAGGACATCAAGTCAGTTCCCCTCACCCTTCAAATAGAGAAAGAGAGAGGGAGGAAAGAAAGGAGGAAGGGGAAGGGAGGTGGGAGACAGAAAGAGGAAATTGTGCCCTTATTACAAGATGGCATTTGGAGTAATGTAGAAATTCAAAACAAATGTTGAACAACTTGCAAATTGCATTTTCCTGGGACTTTCTTTTTTGTTTGTTTGCTTTAACTGAAAGCTGTTGTTTCAATGGGCTCACGTGGCATGCCATGTTCAGTTATTCCAAACAACTTGGGCTACATGACTCTCTGTTTCTTGTCAGTTGCAGAGCACATTTTATGTTTCAAGAACTAGAGTACAATCACTTTCTAACTATCATATAGCACCGAAATGGCTTCGGCACTCAGGTACAATGGCACTTCCTGAGTAATTGGGAGGGTCGTGCCTGGGTCAAAGATACAGAAGGGCCATGAAAGGCAGATGGCTTCCTGTGGCACCACCTGGGGAAAAAAGTCAGAAAACTGAACTGAGAAAACCAGCTTCAGGGAAACAGAACACAGCACTGAGGGACCCTCTGACCCTACAGTCAGAAAAGCAGGAAAAAAAAGCCTAAGAATGTGACTGGAGCACTGGAGGAATTAAGGCAAGAGACATGCATGAAACCACTTATGTTATTTCCAGACAGATTACAACCACCCCATCATCTTTTGCTCTTGAAAGGGGAAGCTTGGACCAGACCATGCCCCAAATGGGAAAAGTTATGAGATTACTGAACCCAAATATTATTTTTACCTTACCCCAGGTAAAACAAAATTTTTTTTTGAGACTGAGTCTTGCTCTGTCACCAGGCTGGAGTACGGTGGTGCGATCTCAGCTCACTGCAAACTCTACCTCCTGGCTTCAAGCAATTTTCCTGCCCCACCCTCCTGAGTAGTTGGGATTACAGGCACATGCCATCACACCTGGCTAATTTTTGTATTTTTAGCAGAGATGGAGTTTCACCAGTTGGCCAGTCTGATCTTGAACTCCAGACCTCATGATCCGCCCACCTTGGCCACCCAAAGTGCTGGGATTACAGGCGTGAGCCACCACTCCCAGTCTAAACAATTTTTTTAAAACCAAACCACACACAAGATTTACTTATCATGATACGAACTGATGCAGAAATTGCTATATGATGAACACTGGACCTATAATCTGATTTACTCCTTGCAATCACCATACAATGTAGCAATGTAAGCATTATTATTTCTGTTATTGTTTCCATTTTACAAAGCAAAAAAAAAAAAAACAAAAAAAAAACTGAAGCTAAAATAGTTTATCCAAAGCAACACAAGTCATAAGAGGCAAAGCAGAGATTGAACCCTGGGCTGCATGAAGCCAGAGCTGGGCTTTATGTAGGTATGCATTTACTTATTTTTGATAGAGACTTTGTAGCTCAGGCTGGAGTGCAGCGGCACAATCACAATTCACTGCAGTCTCTAACTCCTGGGCTCAAGCCATCCTCCTACCTCAGCCTCCTGAGTAGCTGGGACCACAAACACAAGCCACCAAGCCTGGCTCATTTTTCACTTTTTATAGAGATGAGGCCCCTTGCTTTGTTGCCCAGGCTGGTCTTGAACTCTTGAACACAAGCAATCCTCCCACCTTTTAACTACTGCTCTAAATTCCCCTCAGTAATAAGATGTGATCAGAAATGGGAACCCCCATACCTTGCTGTTTATAAATGTAAAATAGTACACCACTTTAGCAAAATAGTTCAGCAGTTTCTTAAAATGTTAAACATAAATTTCCCATATGTATAAAGGACCCAGAAATATCAGTCCTAGGTACATACCCAAGATAAATGAAAACATATGCCTATAAAAAGTTCTAGGCAAGTGTTCACACAGCATTAATCACAATAACCCCAAACGGCAAACAACCCAAATGTCCATCAACTGGTGAGTAAATTAACAAAAGAGGTTAAAAAGGATAAACAGGCTGGGCACAGTGGCTCACCCCTGTAATCCCAGAACTTTGGGAGGCCAAGATGGGTGGATCACACGAGGTCAGTAGATCGAGACCACTCTGGTTAACACTGTGAAATCCTATCTCTACTAAAAATACAAAAAATTAGCCGGGCATGGTGTTGTGTGCCAGTAGTCCCAGCTCCTTGGGAGGCTGAGGCAGGAAAATCCTTTGAACCCAGGAGGCAGAGGTTGCAGTGAGCCAAGATTGTGCCACTGCACTCCAGCCTGGGTAATAGAGCAAAACTCTATCTCAAAAACAAATAAACAGACAACAAAAAACTATACAGTGGAATACAATTCAGCAAAATCAAAGAACGGAACACTGAAATGTGCTGTAACACACACAAACCTGGAAAACATCCTAAGTGAAATACATACAGCGCCAGAGACCACACGTTATATGATTTCATAGTATCAGAAAAACAAAAATCTATCAGAGAACAGATGAGTAATTTTGGGGATGAGAAACGCAAGAACTACAAAGAAGCACAAGAGATCTTTTTAGGGTGATAAAACTGTTCTTAAGTTGGGCTGTGGTGATAGTTGCACAACTCTGTACATTTACTAAAATTGATGAAACTGTTCACTCAAATGAGTGAATGTTATGATATGTAAATTATACCTCAACGGAGCTTTTTAAAAAATAAAAATGTAAACTCTAAAAATCTGAAAAGAAAATAATTAGAAATAAAGAAATGAGATGGGTGCCTGCGGTGGCTCATTCCTGTAATCTCAGCACTTGGGGAGACCGAGGCAGGTAGATCACGAGGTCAGGAGTTCCAGATCAGCCTGGCCAACATTGTGAAACCCCGTCTCTACTAAAAATACAAAAATTAGCTGTGTGTGGTGGTGCATGCCTGCAATCCCAGCCATTTGGGAGGCTGAGGTAGGAGAACTGCTTGAACCTGGGAGGTAGAGATTGCAGTGAGCAGAGATTGCGCCACTGCACTCCAGCCTGGGCTACGGGCAGGGGGGACAGGCGAAGAAATGACCATTATACTTGCTGAACACTTGATCATCACAATGTCATTTAGTCTTTGCAAAACAGCCTCCCCTCTCCCTTCTCAAGTGCTACAATGTCACTTCAGGCACAGGAACTTTCATGCTTTTGACACGGGGTCTGACATGCAGGAGCCACTCAGTAAATACTAGCTGCATAGAGCAAGATGGATGAGAGGCAGACATGGATTCAAATCTTGACTTAGTTATCATTGTAGAGTCATCAGTTTTTATTTGTAGGACTGAAATAGACTGCAATTAGCAATAATAACACCTGTGGCAGACACTGCTGTTTGCTGTTTCAACTCCCCTTTCTCTCTTCCCACTTTCCACAACAGCAGCTGGGAAAAGTTCCTTTCGCAGAGCCTCTTGCAGCCAGGTGTGGCTAATTAACGTTTTCAGTGACTGTGTGATTGTTGGTGGGGGTGTGAGGTTAGGAGAGTAATCCTGGAAAACCTTTTTACTCTCCTGATAAAAGGAACAGTGCAGCTGATGCCCTTTCTGCTTCCTTCTTCCTGACTTGAATGTAGATGTGATGTAAGGAATGCAGCAGCCATTTTGTGGCCATGTTGAAAATATCACAAAAGAAGTGCTCTGGTTTATATCTCTTTCCTCTTGGGTCTCCCAAACCATACCTAAGTTCTATTATTATGTGACTGGAAGAGTGAGGGGCACCTCTGGACAGGCGCTACTTCAGCTTCAGTTCTAAATATGCACTTAGACCTTTTCTCTCATGGATTCATTGAAAAATCCCAAAGCGGCAGTCCCAGTGGGATATAAATGGGTCTAATTTCAGAAAAGACAAGCCCATTTCTCTTCTCCCCAGCAATTTCACAATACTATGGTAATAACCAATAATGAGAGTAGGTAATTAATACATATCCACCATGATCAATGTCTCTCACCATATTCCCATTCCTCCATCCATGATCTTTGTGGAAGAGGAAAATTTCACTATGAAATATTCCAGAAACAAGCAATGGTCCTTCCACTAGCTGCCTCAACGTCAATTCCCTCAGTTCTTTCAGAACAGGAAACCAGAACACCAAGCAATCACCAAAAGCATGAAAAGTCTCCTGCTTTGCTCTGCAGTGGGACATCTATTGTTCTGACCTCCAGCAGATCTGAGTTAAACTGACAGGCACCTGGGAGAATAATGAAGGAGAAGCTCCCAGAATCTGATGGTAATTTCCAGTTGGTGATCAGGTAGAATCAAATTCATGGTGCGGTAGGATGCATTCCTAGAAGACAGCCCAGATTAAAGAATGGGACATGGGGCTGGGCACGGTGACTCACATCTCTAATCTCAACACTTTGAGAGGCCAAGGTGGGTGGGTCACGAGGTCAGGAGTTCGAGACAAGCCTGGCCAACATGGTGAAACTTTGTTTCTACTAAAAATACAAAAATGAGCTAGGTGTGTTGATGCGCGCCTAAAATTCCAACTACTTGGGAGGCTGAGAAGCTGAGGCAGGAGAACTGCTTGAACCCAGGAGGTGGACGTTGCAGTGAGCCAAGATTGTGCCACTACACTCCAGCCTGGGCAACTGAGTGAGACTTGATCTCCAAAAAAAAAAAAAAAAAAAAAAAAAAAAAAAAAAAAAAAAAAAAAGGAAGAAGAAGAAGAAGGAGGAGGAAGAGGATTGGGAGAATGTGGTGAGCAGAGCAGCTTCTAACACAGCCCCCCAAGGATCCCCACCTCCTGCTAGTTTTGCCCTTGTGAAATCCTCTACTCTTGCATGTGGACCAGACCAAGTGACTCACTTCTAACAAACAGAATATGGCAAAACAGATGTCATTTTTGGTATTAGGTGTCTTAGTCCATGTAGACTTCTGTAGCAGAATGCCAGAGACTGGGTAGCTTATAAAGAATAAAAATAGTTGTTTCTCGCTCACAGTTCTGGATGCTGGAAAGTCCAAGATCAAGCTGATAGTGGCAGATTCAGCCTCTGATGAGGGCTCATTTCCTGGTTCACAAATGGGCATCTGTCTTTTCACTGTATCCTCAGGAGACAGAAGAGGTTAGTGAGTTCTTTGGTATCCATTTTAAAAGGGCAGTAATCCCATTCATGAGGGCCCTGTCCTCATGACCTAATCACCTCCCAAAGGCCCTATCTCCTAATACCATCATCTTGGGCATTACAATTTGAACGTAGGAATTTTGAGGGGCCATAAACATTCAGTCTATGGCAATGGGTTACCAAAGACTGATTTCCATCCTGCTATTACTCTGTCTCTGGCTCTGCTCACATGTTTGCTCTCTGATGGTGAGAGCCACACTGCAAGGAGTTGAGGGAAGCCTCTGGCCAACAGCCACCAGGAAATGGAGGCACTCATGCTGACACCTCATGAACCAAATCCTACCAAAAAGCAGAGTGGACTTGAGAGCAGATATTGTCCTAATTAAACCTTAAAATGACTAAGGCCCCAGTGACACCTTGATGAAGCCAGTGAGAGACTCTCAAGCACAGCACCCAGCCAAGCTATTCCTTTAAAAACTACAGAAATAACTACCATCAGAGATTATTACAAACAACTATGCACATAAACCAGTAAGCCTGGAGGAAACTGATAAATTCCTGGACACTTGCATGCTCCCAAGCCTAGACCAGGAAGAAGTCAAAACCCTGAATAGACCAATAACAAGAGCTGAAGTTGAGGCAGCAATTAATAGCCTACTAACCAAAAAAATCCCAGGTCCAGATGGGTTCACAGCTGAATTCTACCAGGCATACAAAGAGGAGCTGGTACCACTCCTTCTGAAACTATTCCAGACAATCCAAAAAGACGGAATCCTTCCCAGATCATTTTATGAGACCAACAGCATCCTGATACCAAAACCTGGCAGAGACTCAACAAAAAAAAAGAAAACTTGAGCCCAGTATCCAAGAAGAACATAGATGCAAAAATCTTCAATGAAATACTGGCAAACCAAATGCAACAGCACATCAAAAAGCTTATCCATCATGATCAAGTAGGCTTCATCCCGCAGATGCAAGGCTGGTTCAACATACACAAGTCTATAAATGTAATTCACCACATAAACAGAACCAAAGACAAAAACCACTTGATTATCTCAAATGATGCAGAGAAGACCTTCAACAAAATTCAACAGCCCTTTATGCTAAAAACCCTCAATAAACTAGGTATTGATGGAACGTATCTCAAAATAATAAAAGCTATTTACGACAAACCCACAGCCAATATCATACTGAATGGGCAAAAACTGGAAGCATTCCCTTTGAAATCTGGCACTAGACAAGGATGCCCTCTCTCACCACTCCTATTGGACATAATATTGGAAGTTCTAGCCAGAGTAATCAGTCAAAAAAAAAAGTATTCAATTAGGAAAAGAGGAAGTCAAATTGTCTCTATTTGCAGACTGCATGGTTGTATATTTAGAAGACCCCATCATCTCAGCCCAAAATCTCCTAAAACTGATAAGCAACTTCAGCAGACTCTCAGGATACAAAATCAATATGCAGAAATTACAAGCATTCCTATAGACCAATAACAGACTTAAAAAGAGCCAAATCAAGAACAAACTGCCTTTCACAATTGCTACAAAGAGAATAAAATACCTAGGAATACAATCAACAAAGGACGTAAAGGACCTCTTCAAGGAGAACTACAAACCACTGCTCAAGGAAATAAAAGAGGACACAAACAGATGGAAAAACATTCCATGCTCATGGTTAGGAATAATCAGTATCGTGAAAATGGCTATACTGCCCAAAGTAATTTATAGATTCAACACTATCTCCATCAAGCTACCTATGACTCTCTTCACAGAACTGGAAAAAACCATCTTAAACTTCATATGGAACCAAAAGAGAGCCCACATAGGCATGTCAATTCTAAGAAAAAAAAGAACAAAGCTGGAGGTATTACACTATCTGACTTCAAACTATACTACAAGGCTACAGTAATCAAAACAGCATGGTACTGGTACCAAAACAGAGCTATAGACCAACGGAACAAGACAGAGGCCTCGGAGGCAACGCCACACATCTATAACCATCTGATCTTTGACAAACCTGACAAAAACAAGCAATGGGGAAAGGATTCCATGTCTAATAAATGGTGTTGGGAAAACTGGCTAGCCATGTGTAGAAAGGAGAAACTGGACCCCTTCCTGACAACTTATACTAAAATTAACTCCAGATGGATTAAAGACTTAAACATAAAACCTAACACCATAAAAACCCTAGAAGAAAATCTAGACAAAACCATTCAGGACATAGGCATAGGGAAGGACTTCATGACGAAAACACCAAAACCATTGGCAACAAAAGCCAAAATAGACAAATGGGATCTAATTAAACTCCAGAACTTCTGTACAGCAAAAGAAACAATCAGTAGAGTGAGCCAGCAACCAACAGAATGGGGAAAAGTTTTTGCAATCTACCCATCTGACAAAGGGCTAATATCCAAAATCTACAAAGAACTAAAGTTTACAAGAAAAAAACAAATCCATTCAAAAGTGGGCAAAGGACATGAACAGACACTTTTCAAAAGAAGACATATATGAAGCCAAAAAACTTATGAAAAAATGCTCATCATCACTGGTCATTAGAGAAATGCAAATCAAAACTACATTGAGATACCATCTTACACCAGTTAAAATGGTGATCATTAAAATATCTGCAGACAACAGATGCTGGAGAGGATGTGGAGAAATAGGAACACTTTTACACTGTTGGTGGGAGTGTAAATTAGTTCAACCATTGTGGAAGACAGTGTGGGGATTCCTTAAGGACCTAGAAATAGAAATTCCATTTGACCCACAAATCCCATTACTGGGTATATATCCAAAAGATTATAAATCATTCTATTATAAAGACACATGCACTTGTATGTGCACTGAGACACTGTTTACAATAGCAAAGACCTGGAACCAACCCAAATGCCCATCGATGATAGACTGGACAAGGAAAATGTGGCACATATACATCATGGAATACTATGCAGCCATAAAAAACAGAGTTTGTGTCCTTTGTAGAGACATGTATGAATCTGGAAACCATCATTCTCAGCAAACTGACACAAGAACAGAAAGTCAAACACCGCATGTTCTCACTCATAGGTGGGTGTTGAACAATGAGAACACATGGACACAGGGAGGGGAGCATCACACACTGTGGTCCATTTCGGGGGACTAGGGGAGGGACAGTGGGGAGTGGGGAGTAGGGAGGTTGGGGAGGGATAACATGGGGAGAAATGCCAGGTATAGGTGATGGGGGTAAGGAGGCAGCAAACCACATTGCCATGTGTGCACCTATGCAACAATCCTGCATGTTCTGCACATGTACCCCAGAACCTAAACTGCAATTTTATACATACACACACATACACACACAAACTGTTAAGTGGTGGGGTCCTTTGTTACACAGCAACTGACACCTAATACAGGGAATGAGTCATTGGGATATTTTTAAAATGAAAAATTTGTATAGACACATGAATGTTTAAGTACTCAAAGCATCTCCCTTTTCCACACGCTAAAGGGTCTTTTGTTTGGGGATTGTTTTTATTTGATTCTGGTTTTAGGGTTTTACTTTTTGTTTCTTTTTGCTTAAGCAGCTGCTGATCAAATCTGGGCATTTCCTGTGTTAATAAGAACAGTATTGATTATTATTATTATGCTAATATTGCATCAGCATCTATAATATACCAAGCCCTGTGATGAGCTTTGCAAGTACTATCTCATTTAATCCTCACAACAACCCAGTGGAGGAGGTACCAGTATTATTCTTCTTTTGTTGTTTGAACCAGAGCAACTCCATCTTGAATAAGCGCTGGCTAAAATGAGGCTGAGACCCAGTGGGCTGCATTCCCAGACAGTTAAGGTATTCTAAGTCACGGGATGCGATAGGAGATCAGCACAAGATACAGGTCATAAAGACCCTGCTGAAAAAACAGGGTGCAGTAAAGACTCCAGCTAAAACCCACTAAAACTAAGATGGCAAGAGAATGACCTCTGGTTGTCCTCACTGCTACAGTCCCAGCAGCTCATGACAGTTGACAAATGCCATGGCAATGTCAGGAAGTTACCCTATATGGTCTATAAAAGGGAGGTGTGAAAGATCCATCCCTTGTTTAGCATATCAAAAAACTACCACAAAAATGGGCAACTAGCAGCCCTCGGGGCTGCTCTATGGAGTACCCATTCTTCTATTCCTGCACTTTGTCCATAAGCTTGCTTTCACTTTACTCTAGGGACTTGCCCAGAATTCTGTCTTGTGTAAGATCCAAGAAGCCTCTCTTGGGGTTTGGATCAGGACCCCTTTCCAGTAACACTTTCACAGGTGAAGACAAGGAGGTTTAGAGAGTGACTGTTCTTGCCTGTATCACTTAACTAGTTAGTTGTGGAGCCAAAGTGCAAACACAGGGAACAAGACTCCACCTCTTCACCTCATCACTGAGCTGGACAGACCTGAAGTGCGGCAAGGTGACAGAAAGACTGGAATCACTTATCCTGGAAAGGGCAGGGAGCGTCTCTGAGAGATTAAACAAAGATTTGAAAGGATTAAGGGGACATGGGACAGAAGAGCTGCCTAAGGACACAGTTAAGAGAAAAGTTGGAAGGAGGGAGATTTGGTAGAAACTGACGAATTGGACTCACTGCCTGGCAGGCTAAAGGAGTGGGAAAAGGGAGAGATGGGAGACAGAGGAGAGGAAAGAAAGAAGGAAGAGGGAGGCAGAGAGAGTGAGGCAGTGGAGACAGTAACTGAATAATTGAGTTGTGTGTAATCCCGTGTGTAATCTCTTTCAGCAGTTTTAAGAGATGCAGTCAAGACTGAAACTACTTTTACCGTAAGAGATGGGCCCTGCACCAGGCTCATTTTTGCTCCTTTCATTCTGTTAGTTTCTCTGTGTATCATTTCCAATATGCCCTCTGTTTCTTTGACTGTTCTTTGTCTTTTCTGTGAATCTGAGTTTATTACTAATTATCTCCCAAACCTCTCTTATTAATGCCACTGTCACCAACCCAGTCCCAACCCTCACCTTCTCTCTCCTGCATTATTCCAACAGCCTCTGAAAAAGCCTTCCTGCCTCAGTCCTATCGATGCCTTGCTTTTTTGTAGACTAGTGCTGAGCAATGTATTTAAGAGACAAATCTAACCAGGACATTGCTCTGCTTATTCAGACTGTCACCGGTTCCCTATTTCATACCGAACCAATTCCAAGCTTCAAATCATGATGGAAAAGATCACCACCTCTTGTTTGGACTATAGCAATCACCTCTGTAGTGAAATACAGAGGAGTAAACAGCAAATCTCTTCCTCACCTCCTGACCCCCTAGGACACCTCTGCAGAAGGGAAAAGCTATGACGTCCCTTCTTTAAACTTCTTGAGGTGTGGCATATATAAGCATCACATACAGCAGGCTCAAGCTTCATCCTGTATAATTTGCAAGTTAAAAAAAAAAAAGGCAGCAAACTTTATTTTCCCTGATTTCATCTTGCTGCAAGCCACATTCTACCATGCAGTATGAAAAGCACTTAACATGCCACTTTTGATATTCTCATCTCAGAAAGTTTTAAAGTCTTCAGTTAGTTCAGACTCTTTATGATAAATATTCAATCATACCTAAGATTTAAACTCTATACCAGGGCTGTTTATCTCTTCCACACAATGTCACATGGGTGTAAGAAAAGGTATGTGTGTCTTTAGAGCAGGAGGAGGCCTCAGGTCTACCAGAGGCATCTCGGGACTTTTCTGGTATCTGCAACAGTACAGCCAGGCTGGCCCACCCCTGCTCTCTCTCGATGTTTGGGGCACCACAGTAGGACGACTCGTTGATCTGTGATTCTGGCCACTCTCCTCCTGTTACAAGGTCCCTACCTACAGAGTCCTCCTTGCTCTGACCCCAGTGGCAGTCCATGGGTTCTCTCCGAATCTCCACATTGCTCTCCAGGGATCCAGGCTGCAGGGGATCCATCCACCTGCCTCCCTTTGCAAAACTGAAGGGTGGGGCTTCTAAAGGATGGGGAAGTGAAAATATTCACTCTGCACTGCAGAAAATGAGGAAAGTGCCCAGCCATGCTCTGAAAGGCCTCCAGACTAGCTTCCAGTTTTGCACATCACTTCTAGCGTATCATCAGAGAGGGCAGGCAAGACACACGTATTTCAGCATTTTTCTGTTTTTCTGACAGTCTCACTCTGTCACCCAGACTAGAGTGCGGTGCTGCGATTTCGTTCGGCTCACTGCAACCTCTGCCTCCCAGGTTCAAATGATTCTCCTGCCTCAGCCTCCTGAGTAGCTGGGACTACAGGCATACACAATCACGCCCAGCGAATTTTTGCATTTTTAGTAGAGATCGGGTCTCACCATGTTGGCCAGACTGTTCTCAAACTCCTGACCTCAGGTGATCCACCTGCCTTGGCCTCCCAAAGTGCTGGGATTACAGGCGTGAGCCACTTCGCCTGGCCAGCATTAGTTTCTTTTGACTTCACGTCCTCTCTGAGGACCAGAGAGGCTTCCTCTGCCTCTGCACTTCCTCCAGCACCTCCAGGAGCTGGGCATAAGGATCTGCCATGAAACTCTATGGTCTAACTTGGCCAGGCTTGCACCTTGGTATGTAGAAAGACCTCTTGGAATTTAGAAAGGGCAAGCAAACACAGAAGCATTTATCTTGTAATAAAGTTTGGCTTTACAAATAATTGTCTCGCCATTTCCTGGAGGGGAAAAAAAAAGTCATCTTTGAAACTCAGTGTTGAATGGTGAGCTTTGTTCCATTCCACAGAATCGTCTCCTTCCCTAGGGCAGTAAGTCTCATGGCTTAGCTTTTATCACACAAAGAGTGCAGAGAAGAAAGAAACTGCTTTTTTTTTTTTTTTTTTGAGAGGGAGTCTCACTCTGTGGCCAGGCTAGAGTGCGGGGGCGCAATCTCAGCTCACAGCAACGTCTACCTCCTGGGTTCAAGCAATTCCCCTGCCTCAGCCTCCCAAGTAGCCAGGACTACAGGTGCATGCCACCATGCCCAACTAGTTTTTTTGTATTTTAGTAGAGACGGGGTTTCACCATGTTGGCCAGGATGGTCTTGATCTCCTGGCCTTGTGATCTGCCCACTTCAGCCTCCCAAAGTGCTGGGATTACAGACGTGAGCCCTTGCACCAGGCCAAGAAACTGGCTTTCAAGGGAATAATCACCAAGAGGTATTTCAAAAACATTAAACTATCATATTTGTTGTGTGCAGTTTGTATGTGTGTGTCTGTGTGTATTTGTACACAAATGGCCCCTGTTCTACACTGAGTCTCCAAACTATGGCCCACAGTCCAAATCCAGCCTGCCTATTTTTTGTTTTTGTTATTTTAGTTTTACAATTTTTAAAAATTGTGTTAGGATACACATAACAGGCTGGACACAGTGGCTCATGCATGTAATCCCAGCACTTTGGGAGGCTGAGGCGGGTGGATCACAAGAAAAAGAAAATTACCCTAACACAAAATTTACCATCTAAGTCATTTTAAGTATACAGATAAACATACTCATAATGTTGTATAAGCATCACCACCATCCATCTCTGCAACTCTTTTCCTGTTGTAAAACTGAAACACCATACCCATTAAATAACTCCCCATTTGCCCCCTCCCTCAAGCCCCTGACAACCACCATTGTACTTTCTGTCTCTGTGAATTTGAATCTAAGTACCTCATATAAATAAAATCATCTAGTGTGTGTCTTTTGTGACTGGCTGTTTCACAGGGCATAATATCCTCAAAATTCATCCATGTTGCAGTGTATGTCAGGATTTCCCGTTTAGGACTGAACAATAACCTATTATATGTACATAGCACATCTTGCTTATACATCCATCAGTGGATGCTCTCACATTTTAGCTATTGTGAATAATACTGACACAGAAGTGGGTATACAAATAATCCCTTTCAGGCCCTGCTTTCATTTCATTATTTTTTGGTATGGCTAGCAAGCCAAGAAAGACTTTCATATTTTTAAACGATTGAGGGGAGGCAGAATGAAAGAAGAGTATTTGGTGACACATAAACAATTTTTGAAATTCAAAGTTCAATATGAATGAAGTTTTACTGAAACACAGTCACATGAATTCCTTTGTATGTTGTCCATGGTTGCTTTCACAGAATGAGGAAAGAAACCATGCAAATCACACAGCCTTTTACTATCTGGTCTTTTAAGAAAAAGTTTGCCAACTCCTTTTTTTATACTGGTTAGCACTTTGTTTTTTTAATCTTAAACATATGTTGGAGATTATTCCTTATCATACTTCTACTTGAGTTTACTTCTTTCGAAAAGGTTGTTTCAGAAATTTGCTGTTACAAACATCATAATGAATATTCTAAGACATCTAACCTTCTATATATACCATCTCTCTCTCGGTATTCCCCACCCCCTACACACACACACACACACACACACACACACACACACACACACACACACGACCATGAGCCCTTTGAAGACAGTGACCTCGTCTATTTATCTTTAAAGTTCCAGAGTAGCACTAAAGAAAAACATTAATTGCTTTCTTTCAATACAACTGTTTTTTTCAAAAATATAAAATTAAAGACAACTTAGAATCCTCTCAAAGTTGATCATGGTTCAAACAAAAGAATTTGAACTTGAGAAAATCCTGCATTCTTTTAGTATGGAAATCTATCTTCTGCATCAGTTTTTGTATTCCTATTTGTCTCCTCTGTCTTTTTTTTTCTTAGCAATTTGACTTACGTTTAGCAGCCATTCCTCAAGATAGCATATTCCTCTGTGACAAGATTTAATTAAACTTCCAGCAAAATAATTAGCAAGGCTATCTTAAAAGACTACTTTAAAATACCAGAGTGATACCAAGGCATGAATAGAGTTAACACTGTCATCAGAGATCAAAGTCATCAGAAGACGTGACTGAAAATTTAACCTCCAGCAGCCGCCTAATGAAGAAATACACATTGGAACAGTTGCGATAGCCTCTCTCTCGGGTCCCATTGACAAATTCATTTGACATGGAAAATTTCCCAAAGGAAGCTTAAAACTGGTAAATTTCCATTAATTACATAGCAAAGAATGTATTCTTCATAATTTATTATCCATTAGGAAACTTTGGAGGAAGCTGTAATTGCCTCTTATAATATAGACTGTCTTTCTTTACCTAGGATACTGATGGGATTAGCAAACAGCTCCTCAACTAATGTGAAAACTTATTTGGAGAAAGACACTTTGTAAAACTACCTTGACTGTGATGGTGGTTCCCCTGGGAATGGCTTTGGTGGCTATCTTGGCAATGAGCACCATGGTGATGGCGACAATTCCAAGGCTATTAGGTTGGTGCAAAATTGCAGTTTTTGCCACTAAAGTAGTATCAATTTAGGAACTACCATCCTCCACCAGGAATCCTGGGAAGAATGAAAAAAGCTCAAGGGATCCAAAGCCAGAAGACTTATGTTGGAGCCTCTGCTCCACCAGTCACTCACTCTGTGGTCAAGACAAAGTCCCTTTTCCTCTTTAAGCCTCATGATTCACCTGTAGACTATCTGGTATGGTTTGGACCCGTTCCCCCACAAATCTCTTGTCACATTGTAATTCCCAGTGTTGGAGGAAGGCCCTGGCGGGAGGTGACTGGATTACGAGGGCAGAGTTCTCATGGTTTAACATCATCTCCTTTGGTGTTGTCATTGAGATCGTGAGTTCTCGTGAGATCTAGCTGTTTAAGAAGTGGGCAACACCTCCCCACTCCCTCACTTCCTCCTGCTCTGGCTATGTGCAGTGCTTGCTCCCCCTTCGCCTTCCACCATGACTGTAAGTCTCCTGAGGCCTTCCCAAAAGCTAAGCAGCAGCATCATGCTTCCTGTACAGCCTGTGCAATGGTGAGCCAATTAAACCTCTTTTCTTTATAAATTACCTAGTCTCAGGTATTTTTTACAGACATGTGAGAATGGACTAATAGTTCCATACTCTTTTTACCTATTTTGCACAGTTATGAGGATAACAAGGGTTGCTGTCGACACTCAGTGTCATGGTTACTATAGTGATTCGTTCTATATAGCAAATCCTATTCTTGTCTTTTTCACCATCTTCCATGAAGATATCCACCTACAGGCAGCCCATGAGATCTAGAAGTGTAAGAACAAAGGCCAGATTCTGGTTACTTTATATTTAACTCAGGGATATGGGGGCCTTCATTTCTTCCTTACAGGTCAATAGCTGAACATAGTACCTTAATTCTTTTTTCCTGTGTTAGGAATATATTCATAAAGTCTTATTTACTCTTAGGAGATGTAGTATGAACTACTTCCAAATAGTACTACTTCTAATCATTGGTGGTGACAAATTATTACTTATTTCTAAAAAACTAAGAAAATCCTAATTATTATCCCATAAGGAGATATTAAGACAGGGTGTTTAAGCATTTGTTGTGTATTGACCATGACACTGATACCTTTGAAGCCAAAAGACAGTGTGGATTTTTCTGCACTTGCAACTTGTTTTTTCATCTCTGCCTCACACCCAGTACGCCCTTCCACTCTACCTGAATCAGTGTTCTTCTTACCAACATCAGCTATACCATGAATCAGAGACCTACAGACCCTGCTCCTGGCTCCTTGTTTTCCAATTTGGAGTAATACACC
The DNA here is from genome assembly GCA_004027715.1 of Plecturocebus donacophilus. Lineage (NCBI taxonomy): Eukaryota > Metazoa > Chordata > Mammalia > Primates > Pitheciidae > Plecturocebus > Plecturocebus donacophilus. The sequence goes on along the minus strand of PVKP010003628.1, from coordinate 85,598 downwards.
TTAATAAGCACTTAAACAGTCCAATGGACCAGTGCATGTAATGGACCTAGCTTGCTACAAAAACCACAGTGACTGTTTAGTACGTGGTGCCTGCAATACAGCCCTATGGTCCAATTCAGGAGCTTGGAATTCTGAGTTCTTGGTTCAAACCCTGGCTCTACCACTTATAAGGAGAAAGACCTCAGCTAACCACCATCTTCATCTCTTCAAGGCTTGAGTTCTTCATGGGGATAACAGTATGTCCACTCATTGGCTTGTTGTGAGGATTAAATGGATTAGATACATGTGATGTACTTGGGACCCTGTCTGGTACTGTAAGCAGCCCATACATGCAACTTCCACTACTATTGTTATTTCCTGACAATGCAAAGCTTCTATTAAGTAAGTTTTTTTCTCCTGATGTGCTGTGTTAGTGCCAGATAAACCAAATTAACCTTAGGAAGCTTATTACCTTTACATCTTGATTGCAAATACACCCCCTCTCTTCTGACAAGACTCTCTCATCCTCTCAATTCCTCTGTTAATACTTCTATTTATTCTTAAATAGGGCTAGATTATTTTTCTCCCAACAAGCTCAGTAGAAAAATAGACATGAGGGAAAATCTGTTTTAGCCATTAACTGTGTCTCTAATGCTGCCAGTGACCTCGGCAGGGCCCTTGCTGACCCTCCTTACCTCCCATCTGCACACAGATTTCCTTTAATTTTAATAAAAACAGTAGGAGGTCAATCGACTACAGCCTGTGACCTCACCAACAAAACAAGGCTCCAACATGGGACACAAAGTTCAGGGAGCTCCCAAGTGCAATTTAAAATAAATGCTCACATAGATGCTATGGTCAGCACTCGGAATTTGTCTCAAAGTGATTTGCATATTTATAACAATATTCTCCAATGCTTTGGCCCATTGGGGAGTGATTTGCATTCAGGGAGGAAAGGCTAATATTCTAGTCTTAGCAATTATTGAAACACATCCAGTCGGTACTCTAATAAATTATCTTAACCCAATTACTAAAAACATTGCAAAACATTACTGTGCATTGAAGACCGTTCTGCCCAGGAATCTTTATTGGCAGGGTAATTAAAAGCATACTAGCTATGGCTTCTGCTCAAATATTTGGGGATGTTTTGTGCTATTTGAATTAGCTCTCTTGGACTGCAAAATGAGGTATCTGCTACTACTTGCTTTATTTATCCCTGCCTACTCCACCACCTTGCTTTGGGAACCACTCATCACTAGGGTCCCCTTCCTACACCAATGCCACCTACCAGTTCCTTTCTACCCCATCCTCCTTGCAGAAAGAAGTACTTACATAGGCCTAGTACCTACCCCTCCATGCCTGCCATCTTTATTCAAAGTAAAGGTTTTGTTAGCCATTGCATAATGGGTGCCTGCTATATGTCAGAAGCTTCTACATTGTGAGAATAAATCCTACAGTAACATTGCAGGGAATGGTATTCTCATTCCATGCATGAGAAAACTGAGTATTAAAAGGTGAATTTCCAAATTCTGCACAGCTGATAAGTTTTAAAATCACTATCAAAGTAAGGGCTGGTGATTCAAACGCCCTCCTTTCATTCCTCAACCAGGACTTATCCACTGCTTCTGTGTGCCAGGTACCATGCTAGACCCTGAGAATAAGGTAGGAACAACATCAGGAAGAGTTCCTGCCCTTGCAGATTTTGAATCCATTCATCCATCAGTCAGGGTACATCAGTTACGCTGATGTAACAAGCAAGCCCCAAATCTCAGTGGGAGGTAACAAACGTGGCTTTTTCATTCATGCTTCATGTCCATGAGGGCTGACTTAGCAATTTATATGTCCACGTCTACCTTTAAAGTAGGTGGCAAAATATAATCTTACCAGAGGACTGGAAGTCACAAAGTCAGACATATTTGATAAAAAGCATTAATGACAACCTCAGCTCCTGTGAGACAGGGGAGGGAGTCCTTTCTCGAACAGGAGCTAGGAGCTCTGCAATGAATTTACAATCAAGCTGCAAAGTTGGCTGAGTTCCCCAGCACTCTACATACAAATTCGACATTCATCACCAGACCACAGGGACCCCTGGCATCAAACCCTGCAATGATCATAGAGACATGCAACACTCACTCCTTTATAATTAGGCTCATCTTCACACCCCACAGCATGCGCCAGGCAGCTGGACCCTGAGCCAAGATATAAGGGTGCAAATGAATCCAGCCTGAAGCATATAGAACAGAGGTGGCCAGGACAGCTCTGCCTGTTGAATTAACTCTTTAGAATCTTTTTTTTTTTTTTAGGTCTGTGTGTCTTCGGCAGTTAGCCACAAAGATGCAGTTCTTCCTCTATCTCATTAATAACGTGGTTTGTTGTTAATTCTCCTTTCACCACCTCCTGTCACAGCCTAGACCCTGGGCTCAACCACATTATGTAATTTAATCTGCACAGTGATGCAGACAGGAACATACTAATGGCTTCTTTTTACAAACAAAGACACAGGATGTGAAAGATAAAGCAAACAGCTCAAAAAGTGGCAGAGCAAGGCTTTGAACTCAAGTCTTTGTGATGCCTGAATACACAGCAGCCTGGAGCTGCCAGATTCTTGGTCAGGAGCACCATAATAAAGACCCTGACTCCATGACCCTTTCTGTCATGGGCTAACCAGGATAAGAAATAAACAAAATGTTCCATGATCCAAACCAGAAGTGAGTGATCCCAATTCTTATCCAAATCCACCAGCATGCGATGGGAAAAAATGATTTTCAAGCACCTACTTTGGGCCAGAACACCAGACAAGTCCAGACTATGAATCCCTATAATGCACATGGGCTAGGCCCACAGTATTATCACATTTAATCTTCCCAACATCATTGCAACTAGAGTTTTGTTTTGTTTTTTTTTTTTGTTTTTTTTTTTTTTTTTTTTTTTGAGACATAGTCTCACTCTGTTTCCAGTCTGGAGTGTAATAGTGCAATCTTGGTTCACTGCAACCTCTGCCTCCTGGGTTCAAGTGATTCTCGTGCCCAGCGTCCCGAGTAGCTGGGATTACGGGCACCCACCACCACACCCAGCTAATTTTTGTATTTTCAGTAGGGATGGGGTTTCACCATGTTGGCCAGGAGGGTCTGGATCTCGTGACCTAGAGATCCGCCCACCTCAGCCTCCCAAAGTGGTGGGATTTTTGGCATGAGCCACCGTGCCCAGCCAACTTGAGTATTTTATGGATAAGAAATCTGAGTCTCACAGAGGATGAGAAGCTTGTCCAAGGCCACACAGCTTGTAGGAGGCAGAGCTTGTGCATGAATTCTGTGCTGCCCGACTTCATGTTTTCTACTCCACTAAGATGCTTGTTCTGAAGTCCCAGGAGAAAGCCAGGCATGCCTGTTGAGAAGATTCCCACACACACAACCCCCACAGTCATGGGCTTTTCTATAATTATCTCAGAAATAGCACAGCATCAACCCAGGAGTAGACTTGGGGTCCTCCCCCAAGTTGAAGTATGCCTCACTCCAAACCAAGTCCATTAGCTTGCTAGGGGATAGCAATAACATTACCAACAACGATAATACAAGTAAACAGGACAGAGAAAAAGGATGAAGAGAGAAGGAAAAAGAGGAAGAGTAAAGAAGAGGATGGAAGAAGAGACAAGAGAAAGATGGACGAGGAAGGAGGAAGAGGAGGAAGAAAGAGGGGAAGCGGGAGGAAGAAAGATCATTATCACCCCATCACCACCACCATAATTAAATACTAAATACTAGGCTCTGTTTTGAGACTCTATGTGCACCAGCTCATAAATCTTCCCAGAAAGATCCAAAAGGTAGGGAGTGCTATTATTCCCATTTTACAGACAAGGAGACCGAGGCTCAGAAAGGTCAGGAATTCCTCCCAAGTTCAGCCAGCTGGTAGGTGGAAGAGCCAAGCTTCAAACCTACATCTCAGTGCAGAATCCATTCCCTTAACCAGCTCCTGCCTCTGCCACTGAAGAAAAGCAGGAAGAGCTTCATGTGGACCAGGGCTTCAGGGGACATAACCGTGCTTCCTTCCCAGGAAGGAACAAAGTAGGAACAGGCTTGGTTTCTTTCCAAAGAGGATTCCTGTTCCACAGTATGCCTGCTGCCTGCCCCCGCTCCTCTTTGTCCCCCTCTCGAATTTCTTTTCTGGTGGGTGCATCCCTCCCCAGCTGCTTCCCGTGATGGTCAAGAGCAACTTGCATCTGCTTATGCCTCCTCTAGAGAATTGCTTCACTCCCCATATCAAGGAGGGGCTGACCCTGTGCTGCATTTGAGCCCCAGAACTCCCCAAGGGACCAGTGTGAAGCTTCTCCCCACCCTTGCTCAGCTCTTCCTTCCCCTTTCTCCTGAAAACATTCCCTGGATAAATCACTTGCCCCTAAATCCCTGTCTTGGGCTCTGTGTCTGGAGAACTAGACCTTAGACAGCCCCGTCTTCTGCTCCCATCTCTGCCTCTGCTCACTTGGGGCTCCTGGACACCAACTTCCAACTTCTGCTTCTCTGCACAAAGGCAGGCGGCTGAGCAGGTAGCCAGGTCGACCACGCAGGCAGCTGCCCCCACGTCAGCCTGCCCTCGCCCCGTGCACTTTGGGTAATTAAGAACAGATGGCCCATCACCTCTGCCAAGCCTCGTTAACTCCTTAATGCCGTTCTTCTGGAGACCGGACGGTCAGCCGGAAAAGCTGGCTTTGGAGGTCACCTGTTTAAATGATGCCCGGCCAGAGGGCTGCCCAGTCCCTCTTCTCAGGCTGGCAGCTGCCCTGGTTGCTTCGTTAAGAGCTGCCATTGTGACCAGAGGGGCCAGGAAAGGGGATGGGGTGTGCTTAAGTGAGGGGAATGCGCTGAGTGAAAAGGCTTAGGAGTCCAGGGACAGAGCCCTGGGGCATTCAGAAGTCACTTAATCTAGGTCTCAGTTTCATCACCTGCCAAATGGCTATAGTCATAGCAATAACAAGGCCAGGCATGGTGGCTTATGCCTGTTATCTCGGTACTTTGGGACACCAAGGTGGAAAGATTACTTAAGCCAGGTGTTCAAGACCAGTCTGGGCAACATAGCAAGACCCCCTCTCTATGAAAAAAAAAAAAAAACAAATTAGCTGGGCATGATGATTCACAGTGGTATTCCCAGCTACTCAGGAGGCTGAGGCAGGAGAATTACTTGAGCCCACGAGTCCAAGGCTGCAGTGAGATATGATCACCACCACTGTAGACTGGGTGATGGAGTGAGACCCTGCCTCTAAAAGAAACGATTTTAAACAATAATAGTTTTAATATTTTTCTAATGGCAATTATTTTTTCAATTCTTCTAGTGGTAATAAGAAAACTATGCCAAACACTTTACATATACTCTCATTTAATCTTCATAACTGCTCTTTGAGATGGTACCTCTTATGGTCTGCACTTTATGGATGAGAAAAGCTGAGGCTCAGAGAAGCTAAGTAATGTGCCAAGTTTACACACCTGGCAAGAGTTAGTAGGATTCGAACCCAGGTCTGGCTAATTCCAGGTTCCCTGATCTTCACCACTGTCTTGGGCTGCTATAACCAAATATCATAAACTAGGTGGCTTATAAATAGTACAGATGTATTTCTTACAGTTCTGGAGGCTGTAGAGTCCAAGGTCATGGTGTTTCAGGAGAGAGGGTCCAAAATGTGAGTTGTCCAGGATCTTGGCATATTGGACAAGGGATTAAACAAAACGCCAGAGTGGGCATAGATCTACAGAAGACAGTTCACAGGATAGGAGTGAGCTTGAGCAAAAGGCTCAAAAGCCTCCTTAATTGGGTTTTTATCAAGCAAAGGAACCTGGCAACACCCCTTGGTGCCCTTTAGAGACCTCCAATTGGGATACACCCCATGAAGGACTGCCCTGCGACCAATCAGAGGCTGAACTGGCCTGTTCTCTTGGGAGCAAGGAAGTGGCCTCTATGCTGCACCTGCCACTCTTTTGCTCCTGTGAACTGGCTGCACCTGCTGAACCCCCAGTTACCCTAATTCCCTATTCTCCTGCCACGGTGGCATCAGCAGATTTGGTGTCTGCTGAGGTACATTCTCCTTTTCATAGATGGCATCTTCCTACTGTGCCTTCACAGGGTAGAAGGGCAAATAAGCCCTTGGGCCTCTCTTTTATAAGGACATTAATTCCATTCACGTGGGTCCCGTCCTCATGACCTATTTCTTTCCAAAATGCCCCACCTCTTAATATTATTGCATTGGGAACCAGGCTTCAGCATCTGTATTTTGGGGAGACACAGACACTGAGACCATAGCAACCAGCATTCCTGTCTTACAGGGAGAGTCCCATCACAAAGGAAAAGAAGAAACTACAAAAGCATTCCCTAGGCCTTGGCACAGGAAGAAATCTGGCCGGGTGAGGTGGCTCATGCCTGTAATCCTGGCACTTTGGGAGGCTGAGGCGGGCAGATCACGAGGCCAGGAGTTTGAGACCAGCCTGATCAACATGGTGAAACCCTGTCTCTATTAAAAATACAAACATTAGCTCAGCATGTTGGTTCATGCCTGTAATCCCATCTACTCAGGAGGCTGAGGCAGGAGAATCGCTTGAACCCAGGAGGCAGAGGTTGCAGTGAGCCAAGATGGCAGCACTGCACTCCAGCCTGGGTGACAGAGGAAAGAAAAAGAAAGAAAGAGACAGAGAGAGAGAGAGAGAGAGAGAGGAAGGAAGGAAGGAGAAGGAAAGAGAGAGAGAGGGAGAAAGTGAGAGAGAAAGAAAGAGAGAAAGAAATCTTTGACTCCCTCCCAAGAAAAATTTAAAACCCCTATTCTTTGCCTATTTTTCACCCAGACTATCTTCTCAAACCTAAAAATCCTAGGCTTATATTGAAAACATCAGGTTCCCATTATGGAAAACAGTATGGCAATTTCTCAAAGATCTAGAACCAGAAATACCATTTGACCCAGCAATCCCATTGCTGGGTATATACCCAAAGGAATATAAATTATTCTATTACAAAGATACATGCACATGTATGTTTGTGCAACACTATTCACAATAGCAAAAACATGGAATCCACCCAAATACCCATCAGTGATAGACCGGATAAAGTAAGCATTGTACATATATACCATAGAATACTATACAGCCTTAAAAAGGAATGAGATGATGTCTTTTGCAGGGACATGGATGGAGCTGGAAGCCATTATCCTCAGCAAACTAACACAGGAACAGAAAAGTAAACGCCCCATGTTCTCACTTATAAGTGGGGGCTAAACAATAAGAACTCATGGGTACAAGGAGGAGAACAACACACCCTGGGGCCTGTTGGGGATGGGGTTGAGGAAGGGAGAGCATTAGGAAAAATAGCTAGTGCACGCTGGGCTCAATATCAGGTGATGCAAACCACCATGACACGTTTATGTAACAAACCTACGCATCCTGCACATGTACCGCAGAACTTAAAGTAAAAATAATTTTTTGTAAAGAAAATTCCAGGTTCCTGGCAATGCTTCTAGCTACCTAGAACGAGGGAAAGAAGACACATGCACATCTACATACTTTGGATAAAGCTGACTAAGGGGAAGGCTGAAAATTAATCATAACTTTGGTCAATGTAAGAACCCAAGAGGCTCACACACTCGTGTCTCATTTGAGAATCCTGGGCACATCAGGAGAGCTTCAGGTGGGCACAACATGGCCCACAGATATGGAACTCTGGGAAAAGCATATGGCTGAACTTGAGGGAGACAAACCCAATTTCTATACACACAGCATTGGGATTGACTGACTCCAGCAGGATCTGGTGCCTGGGTTTTGGTACAAATACCAGAGGCCCACAAAAAAATGGTAAATTCTAGTCTCTGCTTTTGAAATTCTAAAGTGCTGTGGCAGAAAATGCTTTATTTCTTGAGCTAGATAATTGTTCCATGGGTGTGTTGTGTTTGTGAAAATTCATTGAGCTGCTTACTTATGTGAATGTACTTTTCTGTTTGTATATTTCAGAAAAGAGTTTTTCTTAAATGAAAGAAAAATGCCTCTGATGAAAAACAGAAAGTGCTTGGGAAAGCCCAAATTGCTACTCAGGTTAACCGTTTTGATGTTCTTAGCATGTTATAAGCACCTCCTCATCCTTACTCAGCAAGTCTGTTCTTCATCTTAAAACAAATAGGCACTCAGCTTGCTGGATATTGGCTTGCTTTGTCTACACATCTGTGCAGGAGAGTTCCCCTGAAACCACCTCTGGAAGAGTTCATGAGCATCTTACAGGCAAGACTTTATTACTCTGTATCCTCCAAAGGCCTTATCATGACAAGGATGTCCTCTTCCCTTCTCACTTTTGCTATTTGAAGATGGAGATAACGATGTGGTTTAATGGATGGAGTTCCTCATTCTGGCAGTCACAGGATTCGCTGGCAAAAGTGCTGAATGCTGATAGCAGTGAGCTTCCTCCAACCCATTCTTCATCCCAAGCATCTTCTCCATTTTCTCTGCCTTTGTCTTGACTTCTAAATCCAGTTTGCTAATTCCATTTGGATCTGCTAATTCTTCTTTGCATTGTTCTCCACCTCTGCCAACCTCAAATCACTCTCTCCTCCAATGATTCCCATCACAATTAGCCTTCTTCCAGTCTTTCAAGGCAAAAGCTCAGAATCTCCCTAGATTTTGCCCTCTTCCTCATATGTAATATCTACTTCTGGAACCCATCCACTCCTCCCTACCTCTACGGGCACCACTGCAATCCAGACCACCTCTATGACTACTGTAGCTCCCAATTTACCCGCCTTTCAAACTACCCTACGTGCAACAGCGAGAATGAATCTTTTTAATTATTACACTTTAAGTTCTGGGATACATGTGTAGAACGTGTAGGTTTGTTACAGGGATATACATGTGCCATGGTGGTGTGCTGCACCTATCAACCTGTCATCTAGGTTTTAAGCCCTACATGTGTTAGGTATTTGTCCTAATGCTTTCCCTCCCCTTGCCCCACACCCCCTCATAGGCCCGAGTGTGTGATGTTCCCCTCCCTGTGTCCATGTGTTCTTATTGTTCAGCTCCCGCTTATGAGTAAGAACATGTGGTATTTGGTTTTCTACTTGCTGAGAATGATCGTTCCCAGCTTCATCCATGTCCCTGAAAAGGACATGAACCAGAATGAGTCTTTTACAATATAAATCTGATCAAAGAAGTTCCCTGCTCTGATCCTTCAATGGCCTTCTCATCCACTTACATATGGTCACCTTTGCAGGAGTAGACAGGTTGACATCTGCTTCACCACCTCCAGACCAGTCTCTCACTCAGCCCCACCAGCAGAGGCCAATTTCCATTTCTTCATCACACAAAGCTCATTTCCGATGTACATATACCTTTTGCACATGGTGTTCCCTTGCCTGCAACACATTGCCCTTGACTTTTCCATAGCTGATGACTTCTCATCTTTCAGGTCTTAAAGAAAGGCTACCTCATCCAAGAAACCTTCCTTGACCACCCATCTAAACTGCCCTTCAATTAGTCTCCATTGCACCGTCCCGTTTTATCTCCCTCATAGCTCTTAATAAGAAGCTGGTATTTTTCTTATTTGCTTATTGTACCATCTGTCTTTTGCCCCAGTAGTAAGGACCATGACACCAGAGACACTGTCTTGTTCCATGCTGAGCCCCTGGTACATGGCATGCAGTCAGGACTTGTTGAATGAATACACCTGGTATTCTCCCCATTGTCACTCATCTAGACTGCCTCCAAGAGAAATGCCTGGCCCTGACCCATCCCCTTACTGCCATCCCAATTAAAGAAGGGAAATTGGACATCAAATAATGACTCTTGATTCTTCCCAGGCTGCTTCTACTTCCTTACCTCACTCGTCGCACTCAAATTTCCAAAACCAAAAAGAGCAAAGTCCTTCTGGACTCAGGCCTGCATTACTCTTTTCCAAGTACTTGTGGTCATGTAGACTCATCCCACATTTCCTACTAGACTGGAAACCAAGAGGTAGCCAAATAATGTGGTACATCAAAGAGTCTGGGCTCGGAAGTTAAAAGCACCTGAGGTCAAATTCCAGCCCCATCGCATTTATTAGTTATTTGTCTTTACACGAATCCTTATGAGCCTCCATTTCCCCTTCTGGAAAATAACAAGAATTCTATCACCCTCAAGACAGAGTGTGTGGCATCGTGGAATTATTTAGAGGTCAACCATTTCAGCAAGAGCTACGTGAAATCTGTCTAGAAAGTGGCACAAAGTACTCCATAAATGCTTTTGTAATTAATTCTAATTTCTCCTGGAAGCTTGCCTATTTCAGTTTACATTTTCCTTCCTCTGGGAAGATTCGCTTAACCCCACCACCCTCTAAGTCTGAGTTAGATGCTCCTCCACAGTGCAGCACTGGAACTCTGTACTCAGCGGGTTCTGTGGATCTCCACTGCATTACGAGTAAAGCCAAGTCTCTCCAGCAGCCTATGAGATGCATGTAACAGAGCCTCCATCCTGCCTCTGGCCCTGCCCTCACCACTCTCCCCCTCATCCCCTCTGCTGCAGCCACACTGGCCTCCATGTGGTCCCTCAAACTTTCCAGTCTCTCACCCACAATTCCCTCTTCTTAGAGCACGCTCCCCCAGCTATGTGCCCAGTTCCCACTCTCACCTCCTCAGGACCCTGATCAAATAGCTCCTCACTGAAGCTTTCCTTGGCCACTGGAAGGCTGAAAAATGGCTCCCCAAAGACGCCCACATCCTAATCCCCAGAATCTGTGACCATGTTACCTTTACACAGCAAAAGGAACTTTGCAGCTGTGATTAACAAGGATCTTATTTATTTATTTATAGACACAGTCGCCCGGCTGGAGGGCAGTGGTGCGATCTCGGCTCACTGCAACCTCTACCTCGCGGGTTCAAGCGATTCTCCTGCCTCAGCCTCCCAAGTAGCTGGGACTACAGGCCCGCGCCACCACGCCCAGCTAATTTTTGTATTTTTAGTAGAGACGAGGCTTCACCATGTTGGCCAGGATGGTCTTGATCTCCTGATCTTGTGATCTGCCCGCCTTGGCCTCCCAAAGTGCTGGGATTACAGGCGTGAGCCACTCCACCTGGCCTAACAAGGATCTTTCAAAGAGAAGTTTGTATTGAATTATCCAGGTGGTTTCAATGGAATCACAGGGATCCTTATAAGAGGGAGGCAAGAAGGACAGAGTCAGAGAGAGAAAGAGAAAGAGGTTGGAGGATGCTAAGATGCTGGCCTTGAAGTGGAGGATGAGGCCATGACCCAAGGAATGTGGACGGCCTTCAGAAGCTCGAAAAGGCAAGTAAACAGACTCTTCCCTAGAACCTCCAGAAGGAACACAGGCCTGCTGACCTCTTTCAATTTTTTATTTTTATTTTTTGAGATGGAATCTCGCTCTGTTGCCCAGGCTGGAGTGCACTGGAACGATCTCGGTTCACTGCAACTTCCACCTCCCAGGCTCAAGTAATTCTCCTGCCTTAGTCTTCTGAGTAGCTGGGATTACAGGCACTCACCGCCATCCCCAGTTAAGTTTTATATTTTTAATAAAGACGAAGTTTCACCATGTTGCCCAGGCTGGTCTTGAACCCCTGACCTCAAGTGATGTACCTGCCTCGGCCTCCCAAAGTGTTGGGATTACTGGTGTGAGCCACCACATCCAGCCCAAATTTTTGACTTACAGAACTGTAACGTATTTGTGTTAAGTCACTAAATTTGTGGTAATTTATTAAAGCAGTGATAGAAAAAAAAATACACCCATCAATCTAAAATCATATTCTCCACCAATTGTGCACATGTGTATGTATTTGCATAAAACACACATGCATGTGCACTCACACAAAACACACACAACACTCCTTATCCCTCCATCATGATTTAGTTTTCTCTACTCATCATCTAACCGTCAAAATAAATAAGAAAAATAGGGCACATGTCTCTCACACATACAAATACACATGCACATGGAGAGATGAAAGTTTCATGAAGATATCAATTTGTGACTATGTCTTGTGACTGTTTTTGTCACTGCTGAATTCCTTGCACCTAGAAACAGACCTGGCATTATTGAGTGAGTAGAGACTTATTAAATTTTGACTGCATGCTTTATCTTAGCACATAGACGTACATTCTGTTATTACTTGTAGAAAGTCTCTCCACCTCTCAACTCTTAGCCCTTGAGGGCAGGGACCCATCTCTTTTCTTCACTGCTACATCATTCCATCATTAGCATAGCACCCTACCCTCCCAAAAGAGCCCCACAAACATGTGCTGAGCCATAGGGCCAACGCTACCCAATTCCATACAACTGAGCCCCAGAGTTGTCAGAATTCCAACCCATGAAGAGCCCTCACATTTTATTTGATTGCAAATATATCTAATTCCCAGTTCACTCAAGCAGCAAGAAAAAAAAAAAGCCACTCCAGTCTCTAATTTACAAAGCAAATCTGCCCGGCAGAAATATTCATCTTCAGAAGACAGTGGGATTCAATCATTTTTTAAAAGGGAAAAACAAAGAAACTCACCCTGTTCCTGTTGTGTTCCAGTGGCATTGTTTGCAAAACTTTTGAAAGCCCTTTGAGGCCAAGGCTAATCATTTTGCTTCAAGGGGCTCATTTCCTGAGGCAGGTGGTACCTTTGTCACCAAGGAAGGAATGCAGCAGGCAGGAAAACTGAGATTGTGGCAGAAGTCGTTCTTGGGGAAAAGATGTATGAAAATCTAGTCAATTCTGCCCGTCTTGCTAATTAGAATTCCAGAAATACAGAGATTTCTGTGTCCTTTCGAAATCCTTAGAATAGTCAGATGAACAAGGCTGTCCCTAACAGAATGTGTAAGGACATATTTAAATTACGGTATTTTTACTTAAATAACCAAGTAGAAAGAGTTGGTGACTAGAAGTTAAATTGGGCAGGTTTGGGGATAATGAGCATCTATGAGGCGCCCCTCCTTTTCCATTTCCTCTCTCATAGATCCGTCTCATCCTTGTCTATTTCCTTCCCAGTCTGTGAGCCCCTAAAGGATAAGGACCATGTGCTGTGTGTCTTTGCATTTCTGGCAGTCATTATAGTCCCATGACAGTGCCCGACACATATTAGACACTGTGTTGAATTCTTAGATGCCCAGATGAATGAATGAGTGGATGACCGAATGAACAGATGGACAGACGGATGGATGACTGTTTGAAACTGGAAATGAGTATGCCTATACCAAATTCCCGTGTCCCCACTTGCTTGATAACCATCCAGGACGTTTGTTTTATCTTCAGCTTCTCAGGCCCCTCCCAAGGATTCTGATTTAGCCTATCTCAAAGAGAACCTGGGAATATGTCCTTGAACACATCCCCCATGTCGTTCCGATCCTGAGCATGCTCAGGAAACACATGCTGTACCCATCTGCTTCATGCATCCTTACCTGAAATGTCCTTATGTTTCATTCACCACCCCAGGGTAATCTTCAGCAGGTGAAGTTCCTCACATTCAAAATGGGAATCAGGGCTGCTTCTTGTCTACTCCCTCTCCACTGCCATTCAACCCTTCCAAATGCACTCTTATTTTTCTATTCTCACTCTCTTCCCCAGAGCTTTCAAAGATTTCTAACATAACACCAGGATAGCAGAGCCCCCGGGGGCTCTAAAAGCAGAGCCTCCTGGCTCTCAGGATTCCCCAGCATGCAAGACCCATCCTTCCTCCCCATCTAGTGTGTGTACCAACCTAGGAAATGGGGGCGATCTTTTCCTTTCCTTTTTTTTTTTTTTGAGACAGAGTCTTGCTCTGTCGCCCAGGCTGGAGTGCAATGGCACAATCTCAGCTCACTGCAACCTCAGCCTCCTGAGTTCAAGCAGTTCTGCATCAGCCTTCCGAGTAGCTGGGATTACAGGTTCGCACCACCACGCCCGGCTAATTTTTGTATGTTTACTAGCGACGGGGTGTCACCATATTGGCCAGGCTGGTCTCAAACTCCTGACCTCATGATCCACCCTCCTCAACCTCCCAAAGTGCTGAGATTACAGGCGTGAGCACTGTGCCTGGCCAGAAATGGGGGAGATCTAAGTGTGCGTTTACTGTGTCATGTTATGCATGTTCCACCTTTGAGGAAGATGACCTGGGCAGTGATTTTCAACCTTCATGAACCAAGCATGCTCCAGGCCTCCACTCTTCTCAAGATGATAGGGCAGCATCTTGCTTTTCTAGGTTTCATAGTCAGACTTCCCTCTGCAACATTTGTTTATTTTCTTGTTGTTGTTGTTTTTGAGACAGAGTCTTGCTCGTTCACCAGGCTGGAATGTAGTGCGCTATCTCGGCTCACTGCAACCTCCATCTCCTGAAGTCAAGTGAGGCCTCTGCCTCAGCCTCCTGACTAGCTGGGACTACAGGCATGCACCATTATCTCTGGCTAAATTTTTTTGTATTTTTGTTAGAGACGGGGTTTCACCATATTGGCCAGGATGATCTCGATCTCCTGATCTCGTGATTCACCCACCTCGGCCTCCCAAAGTGCTGGGATTACAGGTGGAAGCCACCGAGACCGGACTGATATTTTTTTTTTTAAAGGTACCATAGATCAAAAAAGGTTGACAGCTGCTAAAGTATCACTTTTGAGCCAATGGACCATATTTTGACCTTCCTTTCTCGAGGTACCTTTAGAACAAAAAGGAACTGCCTTTTAGGACAGTGAGCTAAGTACTGGAATTGATGTTTATACAGAGGTGACTGAACAAACCTTAGTAATGTTTGTGTTAATAATCTATTGCTGACCAGGCATTGAGGATCATTTCCTGTAATCCCAGCACTTTGGGAGGCCAAGGTAGGTGGATCACCTGTGCTCAGTAGTTTGCGATCAGCCTAGACAACATGGTGAAACCCCGTCTCTACCAAAAAAAAAAAGGAAAATTAGCTGGATGCACTGGTGCACACCTGTGGTCCCAGCTACTCAGGATGCTGAGGTGGGAAGATTATTTGAGCTTGGAAAGTGGAGACTGCAATGAGCTGAGATCGCACTACTGCACTCCAGCCTGGGTGACAGAATTAGACCCCGTCTCAAAAAAATAAAAACCAAAAAAGTCTGTTGCTGCATTACAGATAATCCCAAAGTTAATACCTACAAACATCAATGTTTATTATGTCACAGTTTCCACAGGGGTGGCACAGATCTGCTGGGTCTTTTCACAGTTTCCAACAAGGCTGTAGCCAAGGTATCTGCCGAGGCTGCAGGCTCAACCGGGAAGAACTCACTTCCTGTATCACCCTGGTGGCTGTTGGCACGATTGAGTTTCTTCGGGGTTATGGGACTGAGGGCCTCAGATCTTCTCCTGCTATTGGCCAGAGGCTACCCTCAGTTCCTTCACATATGTGCCTCTCCATTGAACAGCTCTGGCTGCTATTAGAAGAGGCATTGCAAGAAAAAAGTGCGGGCAATGTGGAAGTCATGGTCTCTTTGAAACCTAATCTTGGAAGTGACGTCCCATCCCTTTTGCTGTGTTGTGTTCATCAGAGGCAAGACACCAGGCCCAGCCCACACTTGAGGGCAGGAAATCATATGTGGGCATGAATACCAGGAGATGGGGACCAGTGGGAGCTCTTCTAAAAGATGTCCACTGCACCTTCAAAAGCATTGCTATTAGGTAACCCTCGGAAGCAATGGGGTACAAGGTGGTCAGCTACACCTGGGTTCGAATCCCGGCTCTGCCACTTACTAGCACTCCTACTGTTCATAATGACAATAACCACTCCTGCTATTACTTCTTAGGTACTATCCAGATCTTCACAAGTGTCATTTCATTTGACCCCCAAAGCATCCCTTTGAGAAAGTCCTTTGACTATCCCCACAGCATGAATAAGGAAACTACAGATTAGGGGAATTCAGCAACTCAATAGAGGTCTCACAGCTACCTCTGTAAGCAGAAGAGGCCAGATTCCAGCCACGATGCCTCCGTGCTGTGACCTGGAAGTTATACTCTGACCACTGCTATAATGCCTTTGACCTCAACTGTGAAACAGAGATACTAACACTGGTCTTCAAGGGTTGGCGCAGAGAATGAAATAAGAAAATAAAACAGTGGCCCATAGTCAGAGATCAATAAAGCGTAGGTATTTTGTTTGATAAACATTTGCCAAGCACTTTGTCTGAGCCAGGCATTGTGCTGATCCTGGCTTTTCTCATACAGTCTTGTTCCATTTCCACATTGACCCCACAATGTAGCTGGAGGTAAGTGCTTACGTTGACTTATTCAAGGCAGGCTCTGTTTGAGTGCTTTGTTATAGTTTCACTCCTTGAGCCCTCAAAATGACTGTAGGAGGCAGGGGCTTAGAGCAGATGCCACACATGTCCTCACCCATGTCACTGCAAGGCACACAGGTTCAACTTCCAGTCTCCAGCAACTGTTTTTCTTTGCCAGGGCTCTCTTGGGCTGGTTAAGCTTGCTTTATCTTCCTGTGACATGCTGTCCTGCCCCTGCTCTGGAGACATCCTTCAACAGATGACCAGTGCCCCAGGTCACTTGTCCTCCCAAAGAATAACTCTGAGTTGCATGTTATACAATATCTACCAGAGCTGCCCAGAGACACTCCTGCCTGTGTTTCCTCCATTGAGGGTGGCTTAATAGCATATGCTTTGTGCCTGCCTTCTCCTTATCTCACATCCCCACTCCCCTACCCATGTCTGCTGAACCTTCCAAATAAATTACTTGCCTCCAAACCCTTGTCTCAGTGTCTGCTTCTGAAGAAATCCAAGTGAAGGCAATGTTATCGTCATCATCATCATCATCATCCCCATTTTCAAATAAGCACACTAGCACAGAGAGATTAATTAACTTATCCAAAGTCACACAGCTGGAAGCAGTGAAGTCAGGATTCAAACTCAGGCAGTCTGACTCTTAATATTATGCATAGTGATTATATTTTTTTTAAATTCAACTTTTAGCTACAGGAGGTACATGTGTAGGTTTGTTACATGGGTATATTATACCCAGGTAGCAAGCATAGTACTCAATAGGTCATTTCTCAACCCGTAACCTCTTCCTTCTTCCTGCCTCCCATACTTTGCAGTGTCTATTGCACCCATGTTTATGTCCGTATGTGCTGAATGTTTATCTCCTACTTATAAGTATTTTTCTTTCTGACTGAGCTGGGTAAATGGAGGAGAAGAGTTGCCTTATGGTGCCAAGGAGAAACCTTCTACACCAAAGCACTGTGTGTGACCAGTGGCCAGGCATGCAAATGGTTCCATGTATTACTGCAAAGACCAGCTCTCTTCTCTAATGAAAATGTCAGCTCCCCAACACAGCCAGCTGTGATCCCATTGAAAGATGTGATTACGGAAGCCATGCTAATGGTGTTAACATGTTGCAAGGACTTCTGGTGTGCTTGTAAACCTAAAACCATAATTGCCAAAGCGAACTCGTCTCCCACAAATCAGACCCCTCTGTATTGACAATTACATCCGGTGTTGCATGGAATGTAATGCCTAAATAATAAAGTCAAAGAACAATGCTGGAGACTGAGCATTTGAATATATTTGATTGATTCATTTCTCGCTCCTATTTAATAACCCACTTAGTCAGTGATGGTTAAGTGCACCAGAGAGAAAACATTTCACAGATTAATAACTGGATGTGGGTACAAGCTGGCGCTTCCCTAATAGCAGCACAAAAATAGGTTATCGTCAAAAATCTGGATTTAATGTTCCAAAATGGGGATTCGTGCTTTTCTTTTATATGGTTCCATACTTATCACCACAGGCTAATGAAACATAAATCAGAAATCAGGAGCTAATAAATTCAATTCCAGGGGAGTATTTTTTTTTTATTTAATACCTTCCAAGACCGTGATCTTTGTTCAAGATCTTTAATGTTCAAATTACAATGTGTGAATATTAAGCATATTCGATTATGATTGAACTCTCTGAAAAGCTAATTTATGAACCCTGCAGCCTAACGCATTTGCACCATTTAAAAAAGGATATGACCACAGTTCGTTTATACCAATTTCTCCAGCATAGAGATAAACACTCCTAAACTGCCTGTATGAATAAAGTTATGTGCCTGTAACTTTATTATAGGCTGTGTTGTATGATTTCTGTAGAGAGATATACAATTAAATGATACTGACTCCATGTTTAAAGCAACTTTAGCAGAAATTTTACATTGGGGAATGTTCTCTTAAGTTCTTTTCTTGCTGTTCTGGTGGAAAAAAAATAGGCGGTCAGACAAGGGACCTGACTCAGGTCAGACAATGACAAAATGGGACTTCCTCCCTAGCTATAATTCTCTTTCTGCAATAATTTCATGACCTCTTGTGAGAAAATAATTTCCCCCAATGAACTCAGTTTTAATACGAATTTAAAGAATCCTTATCCCTTTGTTACGAGATTTACTATCGTTTATGATGTTTACCATGGAATGCCCAAGCCATCAGGCATAATAAGAACTGCTTTGTGTCCTTCCAAGTGTCGAGCCAGCCTGGCAGGACACATCACTCACACTGTGAGGAAGAATAAGGAACACGTTTCTCACGTGCTGTGAAATACTCTAGCCTGCAGGGTCCTGGTCCATCCATTCTCTGGGTTATTGACTTCTGCCACAGCCTAATTTTTAAAAATTTATTGGCCAGGCATGGTGGCTCACGCCTGTAATCCCTGCACTTTGGGAGACCAAGGAGGGCGGATCACTTGAGGTCAGGAGTTTGAGACAAGCCTGTCCAACATAATGAAACCCTGCTGCTACTAAAAATACAAAAATTAGCTGGACGTGGTGGCAGGCACCTGTAATCCCAGCTAGTCAGGAGGCTGAGGCAGGAGAGTCACTTGAACCTGGGAGGCAGAATTGCAGTGAGCCGAGATTGCATCACTGCACTACGACCTGGGGACAGAGGGAGACTCCGCCTCAAAAAAAAAATTATTGCAAAGTGTATGAATGATACCAATTTGGTAAAACTGAAATGTAAAATTAAAACTTAGGCCTGGGTAAATATTAGGGCAAGAATGGGTAAAATGTAATGCAGAAATTTACTTCTCCAGATCCTACACATTTATTCCAGTGAAGGCTTTTGACTCTGAGCCCCCTGACAGTCAAGATATAAAGGGACACTGTGTCCATTATATGGGTTCCCCAGGCAATGCAGACATTGCCTGGCCCTGAACACTATTGCCACTGAGCTAAAAAGTACATATCAGAGACCTAGTAACTACTCTCCATCCTGCCCCTACTCTGCCCCCCATCTCCCCTCACACTCCATGGGCAGATTCCCCTTGAACTCACAGTGTCTCTGTGCAATTTAGTAATAAGTTTATTATATATAAATATATCTAAATTATATACAAATATATATTTAAGTTATATATAAATATAAATAAATAAATTTATTTATTACTAAATAAATGATGCCTTCACACAAGGAAGAAGACAGCCCTTTCCCTGGAGGACGCAGCCAGAGAAACAGCTTGGCAAACAAGCTGGCTTGATCTCAGCCTCTGTGTACTTCTTTGGCTAGACAATGACTCGGATTTGATTCTTAAGCTTTTTCGTGCAGGTCTGGAAATGGAACCAGAGAGAGATGGGATGGACATAGTTTCAACAATGAGAACAATATTACTTTCCCTGAGACAGTGTTTCAGTCCTCGGTGGAAGCCAAGATATCTGTCTAGGAGAAAACAATTCTATGGGGTCCAAGATAATGTTGTTCTAAAATCCCTGGTGGTCTAGTTCAAGGCTTTCTAATATGGTAGAGGAGCTGAGTGTGCTTCAGCCAGTCTTCCTAGTTCTACCGCTCTCAACAAGTTCATAAGACTTAAGGATGGATCACAGACGCTGGGAACCATTCAGTAAAGCCATGGTGCTAGAGGAACATTAATAGAGCAACATCTGGTCCAGGAGCAGATCTACCAGGACCCATGAGAGTTTTCTACCCTGAGGCAAGAATGGAACACTAGAGGCCTGAGATATTGGACAACTCCTACCTTCTCTCTTTTATTTTATTTTCATAAATAAGCTCCTTTAACAGGCTTGATTTAAAGAGTCATTTGAGCAAATCCAAGAGCATAGAAACAGGTTATATATTATCAAGGTATCCTAGAAATCATCTGGTTGTACAGAGTAAAGGATAGCATGAGTTGTAGCTGCTTAAAGAACAATGACTGATTTGACAAGCTTTGGCATTAGGGAAAAAAGAGAAAGAGAACAGGGAGAACTGATTCAAGCCCTGGAGCTTGTTTATTTGAAGCAATCCTCCATAATCCTCTAACACTCAAAATCCAACCAGAGACACCAAGTTGGAATATTGAACTATTACATTTTCCAAAAATGTGATGTCATTCAGTGGGAGGGTTCCTTGTTTCTATAAAAATTCCCCCCAAAATGATCCTCCCTCTGGAAAAGTCCTTAGGAATATACCAAATCCTAAGGCTGCCATGAGGAAGAAGTCTTTGCTGATATAATTAATGTTGGCCATCCAGGAAGCAGTATGCAAATGATGACTGCACTGATTGGACGGAACCTGGAAACCAGGACAAAATGCCAACCAATGCCTGTGCGCTAGGTTTTAATCCTCCCATTCCTATTTTCACTGTTCCTCTGGGACTAAAACTGTCTTCACTCTCTCACTCAGTAAGCTGGAAGGAAAGATTTCACCATGAACTACCTGATACTAGAGCTATAGAAAGTTAGCCTGTGCGAGAAAAGATCAGGCTGAACAGAAGCTAATTCCTGCCCCCATTCCCAGAGTTTTGTTCATGACCTATTGTATTATGGTCAACATCTGGAATGAACAACTAATAATTGCAACAATGCCTTGAGGGGTTTTTACCTATTTACATATAAATAGTTCTGACCAGAGCTGGCCACCAGCAATGGTTAATTTAATTTACTATCCCTTGGCAAAAGAATAGTCATTGAATTTCCAGCACTTTTAACCTTGGTAGACCCTTGGGAAATAAAAATTAGATTGAGAGAAAATTACCAGTGGTGGAGAACAGTATAAAAGTGACAATGACATATATAAACCTCCAGCAGGCGTGGAATAAAGTGGCATATTATTGTTTGCTGCCTCCCAAAGTTCAATATTTCTTGTGTGATTTACACTTCCGCCATCATCTTACCCCCGGAGTCATTCTGGCTACTCTGGGAAGTCTCTCCCAAGATGCACATCCTTGTTACTGTCAGAGACGGGGCATATTGCCTGGCTAAGCAGCAAGAGATGTTTAGACAAAGAGCCATTAGAAAATGGGTTTCAACAAATAAGAGTTTAAAGAGGTGTCTGGAAATATGAGACTGCAAATATATGGGAAAGAAAAGTAGAGGATCCCTGCCTTTGCAGTCATGTGTGTGTGCGCGTGTGTTTAAAGAGGTGTCTGGAATGAGAAGTAGATGAGTGTCTGGGGTGTTCCAGGCTGCTTGTTGCACTTCCTCTATAGAGTTTTATCAATATAATCTGTGTGCAAACTCAACTTTGATTGGAGGGTAATGATGCCAGCTCAGCCTCATTACCCATCAGTTGATGCTCCCATTACATGAACCACCTGTAGTATACACACACACACACACACACACACACACACACACACAACCACAATTGTTCCTTTTTCCTGAACTTTTGCTCATGTGGTATTATCTGCCTGGACCACCCTTCCTCTTACACCTGTTTTGCCTGTCTAGCTCCTAACTTTTGCTTTAAGACCTAGCCCAGGTGTCTCTTCCTCCACGAGACTTTGCCTGATTACCTCCAAGCCAGAGGATTACTTTCTTTAGTATTAGCCTCCTCAATTTGCCACTTTTATTATTTGCATCAATCTACTTATGTGTCTTGTTTGTTTGTTTGTTTTGAGGCAGAGTCTCACTCTGCTGCACAGGCTGGAGTGCAGTGGTGTAATCTCGGCTCACTGCAATATCCGCTTCCCAGGTTCAAGCAATTCTCCTGTCTCAGCCTCCTAAATAGCTGTGATTACAGACACATGCTAATTTTTTGTGTTTTTAGTAGACATGGGCCACTCTGGTCTCGAACTCCTGACCACAGGTGATCCATCTGCCTCAGCCTCACAAAGTGCTGGGTTACAGGCATGAACCACCACGTCTGGCCCTACTTACGTGTCTTTCTATCTCACATTCAGAACATGTAATAAGACTACTGTGCCCTTCAAAAAGAAAAAGAAAATAGAGAACAGAATATTTAAGCCTGGAGAGAGAGGTCAGAGTATAAAACAAAGAACAGAGGCAAGAAAGTTAGGAAACTCCTAAATGACAACTCCAACTAGATAGGTCTCCTGCTACAGGCTTTTATTTTATTTATGTATGTATTTATTTTTATTATACTATAGGTTCTGGGGTACATGTGCAGATCATACAGGATTGTTGCATAGGTACACACATGGCAATGTAGTTTGCTGCCTCCATCCCCCCATCATCTACATCTGGTATTTCTTCCCATGTTATCCCTCCCTGACTTCCCCACCCCCCAACGCTGTACCTCCCTTGGTAATCCCTGACAGACCCCAGTGTGTGATGCTCCCCTCCCTGTGTCCATGTGTCCTCATTGTTCAACACCCACCTATGAGTGAGAACATGCGGTGTTTGATTTTCTGTTCTTGTGTCAGTTTGCTGAGAATTACGGTTTCCGGATTCATCCATGTCCCTACAAAGGACACAATCTCATCATTTTTATGGCTGCATAATATTCCATGGTGTATATGTGCCACATTTTCCTTGTCCAGTCTATCATCGATGGGCATTTGGGTTGGTTCCAGGGCATTTCTTCAATTGCACATTACACAGCTGTATTTTTGTTTTATTTGTGTGATCATCTAATTAATGTACACACACACAACTCTAAAGGAAGAGATTGTATCTCCCTTCTTTTCTATATTTTCTGTACCTAGCACATAGATGGTGCCCTATGAATTTGTATGTAATGAATTAGTTCATAAATTAATAAAAAGGCATAAAATAGATGAGGAAAAAAAAACTAGACATAAGGTCATAAAGGGGCTAAATTCCAGAGTTCGTTTGTATGTGCCTCCATGGCACAAGGATAGACAGGAACACCATGTAGAAATAATGGATATTGAGTTCTACTTCTGATAAATTTACATCCAAGCCTGGGAATGTCTGATTCTAAGACTTATCTTTAAACAAATATTGAAACTGGCATGGGATTTCTCTTGCCCGATAGAACCCAAAGCCCACAATTTACTGAGGATAAACAGACTTAGATGATAAAGCTGTCCAGAATTCACCAACACCTTTATTTTACATGTAATGAGGTGGAGCAAGATGGTCCTCACTCCCCAACTGGTGTAATAACGTCTCATGAAGAGAGGGGTTGCATTTATTTAGGAGACACTTCGACTTTGTTTGTAATAGAACATGAAGACCCCAAAAGTAATGTGATAGTCACCAAAGTGCCTTGAATAAAGGTGATCACGGTGAACTTTGAGTTGTTTTCTTCACCAAGCACTGTCGTGAGTGGAACGTGTTAAGTTTGAAGTGAAGAAGAATTGTGATAATAGAGAAGAGAGGAGCCAGGGGATGGCATTGGGTGTCCAGGGAGAAAGACACAGGAGTGAAGTAACAGTAAGAGACATGGGGATTTTTCCAGCTGCTTGCTGTGGGCAATGTGATATAAACTCACTCTTACGTCTCATCTACAATGTCTTTAGTAAGTTAATGCTTAACTCATTAAATGCTCTTGTGTAAGTGGGTCTTTATTCGCAGCAGAGGTAAGAAGAGCCTCAGAAAGCAGGACAAGGGAATAGCTGACTTCTAGGTGTTAAAGGAATAAGGGACAGGATTCCTAGCTGAGCTGATTTGTAAAGAACCCTCTGCTAGTCATAGACTAAGCCATTTCAAATTCATCAGTTTCATCTCTCTCTCTCCTATACCTTAAAGATTTCAATTAGCTATTTAGCAGGGTACTGCAGGGAATACGAAAGGAAGGGTGAGTTTATTCTGAGGAGTTCTTTTCAACATTTATTGACACCTAATAGATGTGAAACAGGATTATCTCATCTAAATTTCACAGCATCTTTATGGGGTGGTTGGTGCTATTTCTATTATGTAGATAAAGAATGAAAACTTGAGATCAAGGAGGTAAATTGTCCCAAGTTGTAAAGCCAGTAAGTTTTAGAGCCTGGATTTGAATTCCCTACTGTCTTTTCACCATATTACGTTATGTGTTAAAATGGGCTAGGTGATTGCTAAGGAAGATCGAGGGAAACATATTTGCACTGATGTGGGGTGGAGGTGGGAGATGATGCCACCAAAATTCAGGAAAGTTTTCCTGAAGGTAACTGTTGCCATAAAGTACTTTAATCTTCTAGTCAACCAGAAAAGGTGCCACTGGTGAGATGGATAACCGTGGACTTGGGAATTGCAGGACTTTATTTTGGCATAATTACCAAAGGAAGTCAGACAGTACTGTGGGAATGTAGGCTTTGGAATCAGGCAAATCCTGGTTTGAATCATCGTTCTGATTTATTATCTAAAATAGTTCAACTCTAAATTGCCCTTTAGAAATAATCATCATAAACATAAATTTAACAATTAGTCAAAAGAAGAGCTGCTCTTCTGAATCAGGGAGCAACTGCCATTAGAGAATAATAACCCTAAATCTTTTTCACTGAATTCACAGCAGCCCTCAGTTAACAGACCATAAGAGCTCAATCTTGCAATTTTCTTAATTCCTAAAAATAAACTGAAACCTCTGGTGCCTGTGGGATGAATCTTAATTTTATGGAGAAGACTATGTTGATGTTGGTGATTGTTTTGTGACCTTGAGCCAGTGACTTCACATCTCTGAGCCTCTGGTCTGTCATCTGTAAAATGGGGATAATCACACACGGCAGTTAATTTTGTAGATGATGTGAGATAATGCAGGTAAAGTCCTGAGCACACTGCCTGGCACAAAGTAAGCACTTAGTAAGAGGGAGTGACAAGAATGGGGATGATGATGACATGACAAAAACAATGATGCTTAGATAAGACCAAGCTAAGAAAATCTGATGTTGATGTTGATGTCGATGCTGAAGTTGATGTGACGGTGTTGGTGGTAACAGTGGATGACAGTTTTGACAAAGACAAAGACAACAATGAAATGATAAGGCCATGATGAGCAATGAGCCCTCAGCATGATGTGCTGTTTGTTGCTTCTGATAATGTTGTGGTGGTAAACAATACAAAGAAGAAGAAATATGAAGGAAGGAGGAAGGGGAAACATGAAAAAGGATTTGATATGTTTTGATTTTGTGTCCCAACCCAAATCTCACCTTGAATTGTAATAATCCCCACATGTCATGGGAGGTACCCGGTAGGAGGTGATTGAATCATGGGGTGGGTTTTTCCCATGCTGTTCTCATGATAGTGAGTAAGTCTCGTGAGATCTGAGGGTTTTATAAAAGGCAGCTCCCCTGCACATGCTGTCTTGTCTGCCGCCATGTGAGATATCCCTTTGCTGTTCCTTCATCTTCTACCATGATCATGAGGCCTCCCCAGCCATGTGGAACTGTGAGTCCATTAAACCTCTTTTCCTTTTTTTTTTTTTTTTTTGAGACGGAGTCTTGCTCTGTCACCCAGGCTGGAGTGCAGTGGCATGATCTTGGATAGCTGTAATGTTTGCCTCTGAGGTTCAAGCAATTCTCCTGCCTCAGCCTTCTGAGTAGCTGGGACTATAGGTGTGCGCCATCACGCCCAGCTAATTTTTTGTATTTTTAGTAGAGATGGGGTTTTACCATGTTAGCCAGGATGGTCTTGATCTCCTGACCTCGTGATCCACCCGCCTCAGCCTCCCAAAGTGCTGGAATTACAGGCGTGAGCCACTGCGCCCGGCCTAAACCTCTTTTCTTGATAAATTACCCAGTCTCAGGTATGTCTTTATCAGCAGTGTCAGAACAGACTAATACAGGATTAAAAGAAGAAAGAAAAGCTCTCCATAGAACATTGACTACAACTCATGGGTAACTGGGTTTCACATGCCCAAACCTAAGGTACTCTTTCTCCAACCACAACAATATTCTTTTCCTGATTAGAGGAGCAATGCCAGCCACACCAATGGACATCATCTCTGGGATCCCTCTAAGCCCATTCATCATCCGGCTCTGTCTTCCCATCAAGGATGAAAAGGGATGTTATTTTTTTTTATTCTCTGCATGAGGAGGATGGTGCATCTATAAGCTCATCATAACCCCATAGCCAGATGCTTCTGTGCAGTGCATCCAGCACCACCAAGACTAACAAAATACAGCATCAGTCCTCAGTGTCCTAGTTTCTGGGTGGACTGAGACCACGCCAGGGAGGATCTGGCCAAATCGCTTCCTCAGTGTTACCATTTATGAAACAGAAATGAAGCCTTTTCAGGAGTTATAAGTACATCAAGTGGATGACTAAGATCATACAAGCAAATGTGCTCTGAGTTCTTTCAAGTAGTGACCATGAATATCTTAATTTTTATCATTATGAAATGGAGAATTATTCTCATGATTAAAAGCACGACTTTTAGCAAGTCAGTTAATCTCTCTGCATGTCTACACGATGAAATAATGTTTCTGTAGTAGTATCAACCTTATAAGATAGAAGCGAGCCTTAACTAAGGTAATTTACAGAGTTTAACATAGTATCTTTTCTATAGTATCCTTCAGCAATATTCGCAGATAATCAGATAATATTGTTACTTTTATGTAAGAGATAAAAAGAAAATTTTAGAATATACCAAAAATACATATCTGCTTATGTGAATCCCATACTTAAAACTTTCAATGATTTCCTCAGAGTTCTAAGGATGAATTCAAATGTTTTAACATAGCTGCAAAGCTCTTTAAGACCTGGATTCTGCTTAACTCTCACCACAGACTAAACCCTCGTAAACTGTTCTTACACCTTTTGGGTTTCCAGTTCTTTCTATGTTTCCACTCCTTCATCCCACCGTTGGCCCTCCTCACACACTCAGCCCCCAGGCCGGGGAAACTGCCTTCCTCCACAAGCCCACAGCCCTTTAAGCCTCCGTGATCACAGCACAGTTGAATGATTTCCTGGTGATTTATCTGTTTCCTCAACTACTTGGGACTTAGACAGTATATTAATGGCTCTTCCTTACCCTATAGCTTAGCACCTGGCACAGAGCAGAGCCCAATAAATATTTGCTGAATGAAGAAAGGAGTACTGTGATTGATGTTAGCATGGGGCACAGAGAAGGGTGTGGTGGGGGAATTGGAGGGAGATCAATGGAGGATGATACCTGAGCAGGATCTTTGTGGACAGGCAAGATTTACCCTGGCAGATTTAAAGGAAAAAAAAAAAAAAAGCAATGACCATACAGCATGGGCAAAGCAAACAGGTCTAACCAAGCATGACACATTTGGGGCAACTTCATACAGTCACACAGCACTGCAATACTCCAGAGTAAGGAAATAAGAGATAGCATTGGGCTGTGTGTGCCAACAAGATACCTGGTCTTTAGTGTGCAAAGACTAAGTAATCACTGAAGAATTTAAAGCAGAGCACTGATCTGATCAGACACAAGCATGAGATGAATGACTGGGACCTGCTAACACTCTGATATTTTCCTATTCTTTCTTCCCACCCTCCCATCCTTTTCTCTCCTTCCTTCCAACTTCTTCCACTGTCTTCTAGAATATATTCTTTCATTTTCTACAGTTTTCATTCACATGGATAAATGTTGACCCCAGCTGTTAGAGGATCATGAATTATGCCAAGTAGGACTCCCAGCAACAGTCAGTATTCAAGGGAATAAAATTTCATTCTGATGACCTGGAACGCTAATGAACACTTCTCCCCTACATGCGGGCTCTAAAAATGGTCTGAAAATGAGGCAGAAATTATATCGTTATCTTGATGTAAAGGGAACAGATTCATCACTTGCTTAAACTAATTATTTATCGGAGAGTGATGGTGGCAACACCGACCTTTTCCAATGATCAAAACATTTATTTTTAAATGGAAGATGTCATCCCTCCTCTTTGTTGAAACATCTGACCTAACCTCCTTCAGTGAGGAATACCCAGAAATTCCTGCTTAATATGCTTAATAGTGTGATTAGTGAAATTATTTTAATATAGTGATTACCAAACTCAAAGTCTGGGACTATTTTATGTATTCAAGTTAGGGCTTAGGGGTAGAGTTTAGCGTTCAGGGTTAGGGTCATGGTTAATGTTAAGGTTACATTTGTTAGACTCGATTAGGGTAAATGTTAGGGTTAAGGCTAAAATTAAGGGTAGGGCTAGTTTAAGGTTAAGGTTAAGGATAAGATCAGGGAAACTACTGGGAAAAGAGGAATGAGATTAGAGGGCAGTTACGATTCAGGCTACTCATATGTACACATTCCACATCAAATTCATGGTTTCCCTATTTTTTTTTCCGTTTAGTTTCACTTGAAACAATAATAAAAGGAATCTACTTTTCTCTGATTCATAGACAGGGTTTGAAACTCACAGAACTAAAGAAACTCGCAAGCCATGTATCAGAGTCAATGACTGACACCCACAGTCCATTTTTCAGGAATTCAGTAGCCTCATGAATAAAGAGCATTTCAACTTCTGCAGATGACATCCTACTTACAGAGCTAAAGCTGCCCCAGGTTTGCCAGAAGCTGCCCACTGACACAGGGTTTGGAGTAGGGATATAGATTATCCACTTACGGACCCCTTGGGCAAGTGGACAATCTGTATAACTTTCCTTCCTGACTGGCAGGAGTCAGAGAATACGGCCAGAAATGGGAATGGGGCCATGCTTACCATCTTTTTGGGTAAATGGAAATAAGGAAACTATTTAAGAATGATTATGGTCTGAGCCAGGTAGAAAAGCCAAAGAACAAGATTCCAGATCTGAGAGGTTAGGCAATAAACACTTCATGAAACCAAGAATGTGGGCTGGCAGGGGAACTAACAATTGATCAGGCATGGTAAGTGAGCCTGGAGAAATTTTTGACACTATGTACCTTTGTAACAGAGCAGGGTTCAGCAAAAATATTTCTGTAAAGGACCAGATAGCAATACTATTTTAGGCTTTGCCAGCTATATTCAGCCTCTGTCATAACCACTCAACTCTTGCTCTAGAACAAAAGCAGCCATGGATGAGACATATATGAATGACTGTGGATGTGTTCCAATAAAACTTTAGTTAGGAAAATAGATGGGAAGCCAGATTTGGCCTGTGGACCATGGTTTGTTGACCCCTGTACTAGGCTATTTGGAGAGCTTGTTTTGTGAACCTCCCAAAAAGAACAGTCTCCTAAGAATTAAACCAATATAGATATATGCAGAATGAAGACATTGGAAAGCAAGACCAAGACTATAACACTATCAGAAACCCTGAATCCAGTCATACCTGAAACTAACTTCCTCTTGTATCCTCATTTATGTAAAACGATAAATCTCCTCCTTTCAATGTTATTGTTGAAGTAGTGTGAGTTAGGTTTCTGTCCATTGCAACCAAAAAGTCCTTATCAGTATACAATGCACACAGGAGATCAGAAAAAAAATAATCAGGTCTCATTACAAATCTTCTGATTCCCATTCCAGTGCTCTTTCATCTCAACAAGCAGCAGACAGAAAAGAATGCCCTAACTGAGATATCTTTTGTGGCCAAAGACCCATGTTGCTAATGTGAACCTAGATTTTGCTCCAAAACATTCCTGCTTCTTGGAGTGTCATTAAAGGAAAGTGTGTGCCTAGGAAATGCTGCCCACAGATGAGGAAAGTTGACAGAACATCCCTGAAGGGCCAGATGGATTCCAGACAGCTGTGACTTGATGGAGGCACTCCATTTGGCAAGACCAGGGAGAGCCCAGCATGAACAGCATCAATTAGCAACCTCTTTTGAGAGAGGATGATTGCAGCACACCACTGCAATCAAGCTTCATGCAGCCACTACACATAATGGTTATTGAGTCTCTGTAGAAACATGCAGACATGTGTGGTATGATTTTTAAAACAGAGTAGCAGAATGCACTGGGATTCTCATGCATTGCTGAAGAGATTGTGAACTGGTACAAGCTCTCTAGAAAGCAATTTGGCAATATGTATGAAAAACCTTTGAAATCGAAAGCCTCATGACCTTTGATGCAGTCATCATCCTTCGCCCCTGTAAGGATCGACTCTGAGAACATATTAGCAATGCAAACACATATTTCTGCACAGAGATGTTCATCACAGCATTGAATATAATAGCAAAAAAAGAAAGTACATGCAGCACTGTTCACAATAGCAAAGACTTAGAACCAACCCAGATGCCTATCAATGATAGACTGGATAAAGAAAATGTGGCACATAAACACCATGGAATACTATGCAGCCATAAAAAGGATGAGTTCATGTCCTTTGCAGGGACATGGATGAAGGTGGAAACCATCATTCTCAGCAAACTGACACAAGAACAGAAAACTAAACACCGCATGTTCTCACTCATAAGTGGGTGTTGAACAATGAGAACACATGGACACAGGGAGGGAACATCACACACCAGGACCTGCCAGCGGGTGGAGGGCTAGGAGAGGGATAGCAGGGAGTAGGGGGATAGGGGAGGGATAGCATTAGGAGAAATAGCTAATGTAGATGATGGGGTGATGGATGCAGCAAACCACCATGGCATGTGTATACCTATGTAACAAACCTGCAGGTTCTGCACATGTACCCCAGAACTTGAAGTATAATAAAGAAAGTATACAAATGCCAAAGGTAGAAAATTAATGTGACATATTTATGATACATAGTCATAGAATAGGAAATTATGGCAGCCATCAAGAGTATGACTAAGAAGAGTCTTAATCACATGAGAAAATATCCACACTGGGAGGTGAGAAGGCAGGATACAGATTGCATATACAATATGATAACCAGTAAATAAATATATGGCATGAGTTTTCATTTTTATTTACCTGGTACAGTGATGAAATGTTGGAGTTGAAGGACTCAGGGCTCCTTTTATGGGCTTGTTTGCATGGGGATATTTGGGGCTAAAGAAGAATCAGTGAGGTAGGAAAGTTCCTATAGAGAGGAGAAAACAAGGAATGTAATAATGTGACAATGTCTGATCCCTCACTATGATATTTTTGAGGTTCCCACTGAGAAGTTCTAGGCAGAATTTGAAAGACATTAAATGTCACTCTTCAAGGAAGCCTTCCCACTGCCCCAGTGACAAGGTCATATGCCCCTGATCTATGCTCTCAAAGCTTATGTTTCTCCTTCCAAAATCAAAAGAGATATTATCATTGTCTATTTAGATATTATGTGATTCTCATTCAGTTCTGCATTGTTGAATATGGTAACCACTATAAATAGCATGTGGCTATTTCTATTTAAATTTAAGTCAAATAAAGCAAAACTTAAAAATACATTTCTTGCTCACACTGGCCACATTTTCAGTACATGATAGCCACATGTGGTAAGTGGCCACCATCACAGACAAGACAGATACAAAACATGTTCCTCACGGCAGTTTTATTGAGCAGTGCTGTCCTGGGCTGTAATTTTATGAGGTCTTGCTCACATGCTATTCCTAGTTCCTAGCACAAATATCTGGCATATTATAGGCATTCAATAAAAACATATGCTGAAGGGGCCGGGAGCGGTGGTCACACCTGTAATTCCAGCACTTTGGGAGGCTGAGGTGGGTGGATCATTTGAGGTGAGGAGTTCAAGACCAGCTTGGCCAATATGGCAAAACTTTATTTCTACTAAAATACAAAAATTAGCTGGGCATGGTGGCGTGAGCCAGTAATTCCAGCTACTCAAGAGGCTGAAACAGGAAAATCACTTCTACCTGGGAGGCAGAGGTTGCAGTGAGCAGAGATCGCACCACTGCACTCCAGCCTGGATGACAGAGCAAGATTCCACCTCAAAAAGGAAAAAATATATATATATATATTCCATATATATAACACATATATAATATCTCAGAAAAGAAAAAATATATATATTCCATATATACATACACATATATATACATATACACACATATATATATATTCACCATATACCTGCTGAAGGAATACAATATGGAGATGATATTATAAAAAGAAGATCCTTAGTATGGGAAGAGGAAACACACACACACACACACACACACTCCTCAGATAAGTTCCTTTTTCAAATAACCAACACCATCAAGATCTCATTAGGAATGTATTTGGTAAGGAATAAACACAATAAATAGTGATGATAGAACTCTGAGCTCTGAGTAGGCATTCAAACAGGGAGGATGGGTCCTGACAGGGAGGGTGTCTGTGATGACATAAATCATTGCAGATCTAGCTTCTCAGGACCACATCTGACCTGGAAGCAGCATGCCCATGTCACAGAGGCTGGAGCGCTTGGAGTGACAGAGCCAACTGAGGAGCTGGTGGTGGCCGGCCTATTCTCTCATCACTGACATTTTTTTCCCTGACAGCTAAAAGACAAAAAGTCTGCCATCTTGGCCATGTTCATGGACATGAGGGTTCTGAACCTAGGGCTCTAGAAGACCCATGCCATTCAACCTCTCTATGTGTCCTCTGCCCAAAGAAAAAGCCAATAATTCAAGAACCTCAATGTGGAGCTGCATGAAATTGTTCTGTAACACACTTTCCTACCTATAGGAGGTGCTCAGATAAATGCTGAATTAACAGATAAGTCTGCAGCCATAAAAAGGAATGAGATCAGGTCCTTTACAGGGACATGGATGGAGCTGGAGGCCATTATCCTCAGCAAACTAACACAGAAACAGAAAACCAAACACCACATGTTCTCAATTATAAGTGAGAGTTGAACAATGAGAACACATGAACACAGGGAGGGGAACAACACACACTGGGACCTGCTGGGGGTTAAGGTGGGGGAAGAGAGAGCGTTAGGAATGCTGGGCTTAATACCTAAGTGTTGGGTTGATAGGTACAGCAAACCAGCATGGCATACATTTACCTATGTAACAAACGTGCACATGTACCCTGAAACTTAAAAGTAAACATTTAAATAAAAAAAAAAAAAGAAATTACAAAACAAAACAGGCAAGCCTTTGTCTTGGCAGGCTGGTAACTGGTAAGGAACACTCATGTGTTCATTCAACAAGTGTTTATTGAGCGCCAACTGGGTATTAAGAATTATTTTAGGAATTTGGAATAGGCCTGTGAACAAAACAGAAATCAACAAAAATGTCTGCCTTCATGAAACTTACAAGCCAGGCTGGTTTTCAGCCCTGGCTGGATATTAAAATCACCAGGGAAGTTCTGAAAAATCTCACTGCTTGGGACACACCGCAGAGAAATTCTGAAATTCTATAGTCAAAGATAGGGAATACGAAGAGGCTGTTTTCTAAGTTTTCCTGGAGAATCAGAGTCCAGTCCCCTAGGAGCCTGACAGCCACCGTTGTAAAACAATGGTTCTCAAAGTGTGGTTCCTGGACTGGCAGTAGCAGCATCACCTGAAAACTTGTTAGAAATGCAAATTCTCAGGCCTCTCACCAGAGGTACGGAATCAGAAACCCAGTGAGTGGGACCCAGCAAGCTGTGTTTTCACAAGATCTCTATACGATTTTGATACGCGCTTAAATTTGAGAACCATTGCTCTGAGCAAAATTACCTGGGGAGATGAGTTTTATGAGGCAGAGTCATCCTCCTCTCCTTTTCCCAAAGCCCTTCTGCCAAGTCACTAAACCTAGAGAGGGATCCCAAGAGCAGCCTCCCCAGGTCGGTACCTGACAGCCACACTGGGTTTTCAGCAGCTCTCTCCAGCCACTCAGGATGCTGCCTCACTTCCAACACTCCTCTCCCCACCCAGTTTCCCACTTAGCAAATCATTCCCAGCTGCTAAGACGCCCAGCACAGACATCCTCCAGCGGACCTTCCCATCATAAACTGCAGACATCATGGTCTTTCGCAGCTATCTGAGGTCCTGATCTCCCACAGGACTGCACAGAAAGGGTGCACATTCATATGCCAAGGCATGACCCACTGCGGCACACACACACCCAGAACCTCATTTTACACAACACCTACAAACACATCCTTAGTCTATCACACATGTGATGCCACAAACACACAATCACATATTCACAGTTACACACACATTCACATCCTCTTACTCTGTTCTACACACTGACACACACACACATGCACATACACTATCATGGTACCAGTGATTCTCAAATGTATCTAAACATTGGCCTCACCTGGGAGCATAAAAAATTCTGATGCTCAGGCCACAGCTCAACACCAGTTAAGTCGGGATCTGTGGAGCTGAAAGGCAGGCACATATCTGGTTTTAAAAGCTATCCAAAGCGTATATACATATATACCATAGCTTCTGTATTCACTTATTGATTAATGGGCATTCGGTCTGCTTCCACATTTTTGCAATTGCAAATTGTGCTGCTATAAACATGGATGTGCATGTATCTTTTTTGTATAATGATTACTTTTCCTCTGGGTAGGTACCCAGTAATGGGATTGCTGAATCAAAGGATAGTTCTATTTTTAGTTCTTTAAGGAATATTCACACTGTTTTCCATATTGGTTGTACTAGTTTACATTCCAACTAGCAGTGTGGAAGTGTTCCCTTTCCACTGCATCCACACCAACATCTGTTATTTTTTAATTTTTTTTTTATCATGGCCATTCTTGCATGAGTAAGGTGGTATCGCATTGTGGTTTTGATTTGCCTTTCCCTGATCATTAGTGATGTTGAACATTTTCTCATATGTTTATTGGCTATTTGTATATCTTCTTTTGAGAACTGTGTATTTATATTCTTAGCCCACTTTTGATGGACCTGCTTGGTTTTTTTCCTTGCAAATTTGAGTTCATTGTACACATGATGTAATACTATTCAGCCATAAAAAGGAATGAATTAATGGCATTCACTGCAACCTAGATGGGATCAGAGATAATTATTCTAAGTGAAGTAACTCAGGAATGGAAAACCAAACATCATATGTTCTCATTCATAAGTGAGAGCTAAGCTTTGAGGATGCAAAGGCATAAGAATGATACAGTGGACTTTGGGGACTCAGGGGGAAAGTGGGGAGAAGGTTAGAGATAAAAGACTACAAATTGGGTTCAGTGTGTACTGCTTGCATAATGGGTGCACCAAAATCTCACAAATCACCACTGAAGAACTTATTCATGTAACCAAATACCACCTGCTCCCCAAAAGCCTATGGAAATAAAAAGTTAAAAAGAAACTCAGGGAACTGAATAAATAAATAAATAAAATTCTGCCAAAATATTTAAAAAGCTACCCAAGTGATTCTAATGTGCAACCAAGGTTGAAAACTACTACTCCACACCACAGCCTTATGACAGAAAGGAGAAATAAGAGGGTGTCAACTTCTTTTCACAATGGAAGAGGCAAGAGAAATGGAGAAAACTGAATTTAAAGGACTTCCAAAGATCTCTGGTGGAATCTCTGGAGTTATAAACATCCAGGCCACTCATCTGGTGTTTCTTGACCACGTCCCACGATGTCTTCTTTCATTTGTGGATGTTCATTAGTCCATGACCACTAGGAACACGCTTTCGTCAAACAAAGTTGGGTTTATTGATCCAATGTACTGGAGGACATGGTGCACCATGGAGAACCATGAGGTATCTCTCTAAGACACTGAGCGGGAGCTTCTTGCAGTATTTGAGCCTGTGCTGTATGACGTGGAGAAGGCTTCAGGGAAGCAGGGATTGGATATGTCAGGAAGGGCGGCCAATTCCATGACTAGGTCTTATCTAGGAGTCAAGAGGAATGAAGGAGACCTAAAGCTCTACTTTGTTTACTATTATTATAATTGATAAAGAAGCAGGCATAAGGCAGGGAATAAAGATATTTGGTGATTCTTATGCTTTGGACAATGTTCTTGCTTTTGTTTGCACGCAGATGCAATTATGGGCCAGTCTTGTGTTTGTCTTACTCCATTATTAGCCACAGAGTAGTCCTTGTCTGACGTTGGTCATTTGTGAAATGGTTCCTGTTCAGCAGGAGAGCAGGGGAGACCAGCTGGACATGCCAGGCCAGCTGCCCTGTCAGCAGCTGCCTTTTTATTTCCCCATCGCATCCTCTGTTCTCCATGTTAACTCCGTATTGTCTCTTTGCTTTTAAAATTTGTCTGCTTCTTCCACAAAGTAATTAACTTCATCTTTTCAACATCCTTTATAATACATGACACAGTGGTAGGCATATAGGCGGGGGAATTCTAACAATCTCATTAATTAGCTCTCAAAGGCCCCACATCCTAATATCATCATATTGGGGGTTAGAAATTAAAAATGTAAATTTTAGGCCAGGCATGGTGGCTCATATCTGTAATCCCAGCACTTTGGGAGGCTGAGGCAGGTGGAACACTTGAGATCAGGAGTTTGAGACCAGCCTGGCCAACATGGTGAAACCCCATCTCTAGAAAAATACAAAAATTAGCCGGGCACAGTGGTGTCTACCTGTAATCCCAGCTACTTGGGAGGCTGAGGCAGGAGCATTGCTTCAACCTGGGAGGTAGAGGTTGCAGTGAGCCGAGATCACACCATCGAACTCCAGCCTGGGCAACACAGGAAGACATATATATGTGTATATATACATATATGTGTGTATATAGTTTTTTACATAATATATATATATATATATATATAATTTTGGGGGAATACATAATTCCATGCAAAGTCCAGATGAAATTCTTTCCTAGAATGGAAGCATGAAAAAAACAGCTATGTTCTAAAATAATCTATTATTGTATACACATAATTAAAATTGGTATATGAACAAAAAATCTGACTAGACCTTTGACTTTCTCATCTGCATCTCTAGAAGTTTACACATTCAAGTTGATTTTTTAGAAAAGTATTTAACCATCTCATTAAAAAATGAGAGTTATCAGTTTCAGAGATACAGAAGAATTTAATATTGAGTGCTGTGAGAGAGGAAATCCTGGTTAGATGTAGGAAGGTGAGTTGGGGAAGTCAGATCTTCAAGCCACTGTCCCACCCTCAGGCACCACCTACAAGGGCACTCAGTACTCAGAGCTGTTCAGAATCCTGGTGTGAACTTCCCCTCCTGACCCCTTTACATTTTTCCCTCCCTGCCTTTGGCACTCCCAGGTACCAACCACACTCTATGCTCTGCTATTATCCTACCCTCTTCTGTCTTTAAACCTAAGGCTTAAAACTACTTCCTTGACTCTATTCCTACTGATATTTTTTTCTTTTTATGTTTTACATCAGCATCCTGGAGGTGTAATTTCTAGGTAATAAAATGTATCCATCTTAAGGGCACAGCTTGATGAGTTTCAACAAATGGTTATTCACACAACCAGCATCCCAATCAAAATACAAAACCCAAATCGGTGCCCTCATTCCCCTCTGTAGTCAGCCCTTTCTGTTACCATAGATTAATGTTCCTGTCTAGAATTCATTATGAATGAAATCATACAGCATGTGCTCTTTTGTGTTTTTGTGTCTGACTGCTCTCATTCAGGTGACGTCTCTGAAATTCATCCACATTGTTGTACATACCAGTCGTTTATTCTTTTTGTAGCTGAAAAGTATTTCTTTGTATGAATACACACATTCACTTATCCATCCACATGTTGAAAGATATCTGGGTTTTTCCAGTTTTTGAGTAGTACAAATAAAGTAGCTATAAACATTCAAAGTCTTGCACTGCCTTTGTTCAATGTGCAAAAAAAAGTTCTTTCATATATTTTGCCCGGTGGTCTAATGTCTCATGGTGGGAACGTTGGCATGATAATCTTTAGTTATCATCAACAAATTTGCCTCCCTGCCCCACCCAGATCTGCTGTCCTCATCTTATTTGAGGATGTGCTGTTTGGCTCAATCCTAAGACCCTCCTGCCCCAGAGAAGCATTTCCACCAGCCATGTCGCTGATCTGAAAATAGAAAACAGGTATTTAAAAATCAGACTTTGCTAATTAGGTTAACGTCAACTAATGAAAAGTCATGGTGACAGCATGCATTCCTTGACATGATGTCACAAGAAGGGCACTTTTCTCCACAGTATCCTTCACCAAGACTGCACACCGGTCTGTTTAATCATGAGAAACACAAATTGACGGACAGGTGACAAAATACCTGGCTAGTACTCTTGAAACCTGTCAAAGTCAAGAAAAACCAGGAAATACTTAGAAACTGTCACAGACCAAAGGATACTAAGGAGACATGACCACGAAGTGTAAAACAATGTCCTAAAAAATTGGCATTAATGGAAAAACTGGTAAATCTGCATAAAGTCTAGAGTTTGGCCAAGAGTAAAGTACCAGTGTTGGTTTCTTAGTTTTGACAAATATACATTCCACGCTGACAGAAGATGTTATAAAAGAGGAAAGTGGGTAAGGGAACTGTCTATACTAGTTTTGCAACTTTTCTGCAAACATAAAATTATTCCAAAATAAAAAATTAATTACAAAAATATCAAGCTGTAACATTCTTAGCCCACGACAGCCAATAAAGCAATAACCCTGAGCTGTGTCCACTGTGGCTAAACCTGCTCTGCTGCCCCCTACACCTGCATTTTCTGAAAAAGGTGGGATGACCCCTTGTCTGGTTGCACTTCTGGTTTATTTTTTCTTTGTTCTTTGTCCAGATCTTCCTGGGATTTGTGATTGTTAAATCGCTGCATTGTTAATATAGCCAGAAATCCTTTCTGTAACCTTTCCCACAGGTTGGGTGATAACTTGCCCCAAACCAAGGAGAGAGAGACGCTCATTTGAACAAAGCAGAGACATGTTCACATTCAATTCCAGCTAGCTCCAGGAAGAGGAAGACAAAGCCAGGGGGGAACGTACCCTCCAAAGTTCTTTGGGTAGCATTATGGCCTCTAACACTCTGGCTTTTCCATCATTTTCTCTTTTCCACTGGAAAACAAAGCACCCCAGAGTGGGGTGAGGTGGCCGTTTTACGAACCCTGCACCAGGCTCTGTGGTTTTATTTCCCAAGGTTAACTATCTAAATAAATCGGCCCTGTCTTGCCTCTGCTAAGCTGCTTGAGAAATGATGTTTTATAGTCAACATAGATCAGATTGGTACTTTATTCCTTTGAAAGTTGTCCTCGGTAGAAGTTCTCACTCTACCTAATGAACCAATACTAGTTTAACTACATGTTGTTAATTAAAAGTGGAATTTTATGCAGGCTCTTTTTCCCCGACTAAAAAAAACGCGAGGAACTGGGGGAAATATTGTATTTCAAAGTACAAAGATTCTTAGCAGAATAGTGGTCCCTGGATTTATGGGTCTCTTTTAATGGATACTGGGAAATATCTTTTAAGGGTATCCTACCCTTAGGGACTTTATTCTCCTTCCAAGCAAGATCGGCCACAGATAACTCTCTATAGCCCAGGTCATTTAGCTTTCATGTGTGGGAGAAGAACTTTCATTCTAGGTTCTCAATCTTTTCTTCATCCCAAACCCTTTTCCTAGTAAGTCAACATGAATTGTGTGCACAAGAAAACAAATGCTACTTCTCCTGGCCATTCTGGTCGAAGATTTAGGAAAATGTCTTTATTTGGGTTCCTCCAGAAGTAAGCCCTGAAATAAGGATTCGAGTTGCAAGAAATTTATTAGGAAGTGATCCAAGGACACATGAGCAAGGAGAAGAGAAGACAGACAGGGAAGGGATGGAAATTCACATAAAGGGTATGTTATCAGATAAGTGGTTACTATGGGTAACTGGGGCTTACCTACACTACACTAGCATACTCTGGATCCAATATAGAAAGCACACCTTGGAGTCATCCATCAGGTAGACTGGGAGCTGGGTCTTCATTCCCCATCTTTCAATTGTCACAGATTGGCAGCTACTCCAGGGGAGTGTTAATTTCTCAGCCCTCTTGTCCTCCCTTTCTAGCCTCCATCCATGAGCAGAGCGGACTCCAATGACCAAAAAGAGCCTTCAAGCAAAAAGGCACAGCACTGGCAGTTGCAAGTTGGGCCAACTTCCAGGGAAACGGTGAGAGCTGATAGGAGAAGACTGGCCACCAGCAGTACCTGCAAATCAGTGGACCAGGGCAGGGATGGGGATGCAGCCCATGCCTCCAGCCCACTGGCTATGTTGGATACATCTCGTTTCTGTCTCAAGCATCAAGAGAACACCTGGCATGCTTTCAGATGAGATTGGGCACATTCAGGGTTGTACGGCCATAGACACCCGGCATGATTTCAAACATAATGTGTAGGTGGGTTAGTCCAGCTCCAGGAACCTGCTGGCTGGAAGTCAGCATGCTGCCTCTGTTTGTGTGGTCCTTGGAAATGACACAATGGGAAGAATATGAGCCAGGAGGACTGGTTTTGCCACTAGTTACCTTAGGAAAGTCACTTGACCTCTCTGAAACTCAGTTTCTTCTGTCTGTGATTGATTGATAGACTAGATATAGTTAGATAGATGGATAGATAGATAATAGACAGATAAAACTATCTAACAAGTGATCTCATTAGTATTTACCTTGAATGGGAGGTAATATTATCTCATCTATAATTAAGGAAGCTAGGGTGTCCTGTATTGCTGAGTCAAATGAGATAATGTAATCATCAGGCTCTGTTACGAACTGAATGTTCGTGTTTCCCCAAAATTTGTATGTTGAAATTCTAATCTTTAATGTGCTGGTATTTGGAGGTGGAGCCTTTAGCAAGTAATTAGCTTTACATGAGGTGATGAGGGTGGTGCCCTCATAATGGGATTAGCATCCTTATAAGAAGAGGAAGAGACAGAATAACTCTCTAAGAACACACACCACGGAAAGGCCATATAAGGACACAGCAAGAAGGAAACTGTCTAGCAGCCAGGAAGAGGACCCTCAGAAGATGCTGAATCTGCTGATGACTTGATTTTGGACTTCCCAGCCACCAGAATCATGAAAAATAAAATCTGTTGTTTAAGCCACTCAGTCTCTGGCATTTTGTTATAGCAGTTCTAGCTGACAAAGACAGCATCCTACAAAGAAGTCCAAAGGGAAGTCTTTTCAAGACAATCTTTTGAAGCAGGGATGCCAAAAATACAGCCCAAAGTAATCCAGGCTGTCCTGGCTTACTAAGAATCTTGTAACCAACTTATGAAAATGGATGTAAGATTTCAGGGGTTGTAAGAAACAGAAAAATGAAATGCAACCCATGATCTTTGTCTGAATCCTGGCTTAAAAAACCACAGTTATAAAATATATATTCTAAACAAATAGAGAAATTTAAATATGAATCAATATATTAGATGATATTAATTTGTATTTATTTTGTTAGGTGCAATATGGTACTATAGTTTTGTAGGAAAGTGATCTCATTTTTTTTTTTTTTTTTAGCATAGTCTTGCTCTGTCACCCAGGCTGGAGTACAATGGTGTGATCTTAGCTCACAGCAACCTCCACTTTCTGAGTTCAAGTGATTCTCCTGCCTCAGCCTCCTGAGTAGCTGGGACTAGAGGTGCACACCACCATGCCCAGCTAATTTTTGTATTTTTCGTGAAGTTGGGGTTTTGCCATGTTGGCCAGGCTAGTCTCAAACTACTGATCTCAGGTGGTTCACTTGCCTCAGCCTCCCAAAGTTCTGGGATTAAAGGCGTAAGCCAACACACTCAGCCAATCTCATTATTTAGGAGATGCAAGTTCATATATATAGAGATGAGATGTTATGATGTCTGCATTTAATTTAAAATAATTGAGTAAAATGTGCTAAAATGCCAACAAATGCTATGTGGTAGCTATATTCATTATACTGTTTTCTCTACTTTTTATATGTTTGAAAAGTTTCACAATAAAAATGTTACATTTTAAAGGAACTTTTAAAATGAATATTTTAAACATGAAAAAAGTAGACAGCACAATTGGGATTTATTTATGTTGTTATATTGAACTTTAGTTCATTTATTTTTTTATTGGGATATTATTTATAATTATCCCAATAAATTTTATTGGGATAATTATAGATTGACATATTGTTGTGAGAAATAATAGAGTGTCCATGTATACCTTACCCAGTGGTAACATTTTGCAAAACTAGAGTATAATATCATAACCAGGATATTGACAGAATACTGACATTGATCCAATCTAATCTTCTTCGAATTTCTCTCATTTTACTTGTACTCATTGGTATCTATGTGTATAGTTAATTGCATGCAATTTCATCATGCATGTAGGTATGTGTCACAATACTGAAAAGTTCCATCACTCCAAGAATCCCTCATGCTGTCCTTTCATAACCGCGCCTATCTTGTCTTCTTCACCCCTCCTCATCTCTAAACTCTAGCTCCCCTATTTTTAAAAATTTGTCATTTCAAAAATGTTCTGTAAATGGAATCATACAGCATGTAGACTTTAGTGATTGGCTTTTCTTACTTGGTATAAGTCCCTGGAGATTTATTCGAGTTAATGCATGCATCAGAAGTGTAGCCCTTTCTCTTGTTGAGTCATATTCTGTGAAGTCTCCATATTACTGTTTGTTAAACCATTCACCTGTTGAAGGATGTCTGGGCTGACTCCAGTTTGGGGGCTACTACAAGTAAAGCTGTTAGAAATACCTGTATACAGGTTTGAGCATACATTTTCACTTCTCTGGCAGAAATGTTCAGGAGTATAACTGCTGGGTCATATGTTAACTGTATGTTTCATTTTATTTTTAAAAACTGGCAAACTCTTTTCCAAAGTGTCTGTATCATTTTACACTCCCCACCAGCATTGTGCGAGGGATCCAGGTTTTCTGCAACCCTGTCAGCATTTGCTGTTGGGACTACTTTTTATTTTAGCCTTCTGATAGATGTGTCGTGATGTCTCATTGTCTTAATTTGCCTTCCCCTCATGGCTAAAGATCCTGAACATCTTTTCCTGTGCTTATGTGCCATCTGCATAGCCTGCTCTGTGAAATGCCTGTTCATGCTCTCCCATTTCCTAATTGGATTGTGTTTGTTTTGTTTTTACTGTTGAATCTTGGGAATTCCTTGTATATTTAGATCCTAACACCTTGTCAGATACGTGGTTTGTAAATATTATTTCCCAGTCTATCGTTTGTCTTCCTATGAGCTTTCTCAGAGCAAATGTTTTCAGTTTTGATGAGATCCATTTTAAGCTCATGAATTGTTTACTGTTCTGTAGCAATCGACTATATGACTATATCACGACGTGTGGGCTAGACCAAGTGACTTCCTTCTAACAAATAAAATATCACTAAAGTGATGAGATAATTGAGATTAGGCTATTAAAAAAAAACTGTGCCATCAGCCTTGCTTACGCTCTCTCACCCTCTTGCTGGTTCACTCTCAGAGAACACAGTTGCCAAGTTGTGAGCTGCTCAGTGGAGAAGCCCATGTGGCAAGGAACTAATGTGTCCAGCCAGTAGCCTGTGAGGATCTGAGGCTGCCAATAACCAGGTGAATGGGCGTGGAGTGGATCCTACTGAATGAAACCTTGAGATGATAGCCGTAGCCCAGCCAACACCGTAATCACAGCCTGTGAGAGGCACTAAACCAGGGTTTCCCAGCAAGTTCCCAT
This sequence comes from Plecturocebus donacophilus, assembly GCA_004027715.1. Taxonomy (NCBI): domain Eukaryota; kingdom Metazoa; phylum Chordata; class Mammalia; order Primates; family Pitheciidae; genus Plecturocebus; species Plecturocebus donacophilus. Next base: position 42,232 of record PVKP010003628.1, on the reverse strand, counting down.
CCCAAGGAAACAGTAAGAAAATAAATTTTCTAGTTTTAAGCTTCTAAATGTTGACACAATTTGTTATGGCAGCTAATACACACAATATGTCTTATTTATGGCCATTTAAGATATTTCCATTTTTTATTATTATAAACAGTGAAGCAATGATTCTTGCAGAGATGTACCTGAGCACATGTGGTATAGTTTCTTGGGGTATATGCCTGGTAGGGAAATTGCTTCATTATGGAATATCAAATGCAAAATTTTACTAGATTTTACCAAGCTGTTATCTACAGTAGTTGAAATATTCCCAAAGAAAGGTGTCCCCATTTTGCCACATTCTACTCAACTCTTGGTCCTGCCATATTGATGGGTGGGAAATGGCATTTTATTTCTCAAAAATTTTTTTGAGATAGGTTCTTGCTCTGTTGTCCAGGTAGGAGTGCAGTGGCACGATCATTGCTCACTGCAGCCTCAAAACTTCTAGATTCGAGTGATCCTCCCACCTCAGCTTCTCAAGTAGCTGGGCTGAAAGATGTACAGCACCATACTTGGCTAATTTTGGTTTGTTTTTTTAAGGAGACAGGGTTTTGCTATGTTGCCTAGACCGCTCTTAAACTGCTGGACTCAAGTGATCCTCCTGCCTTGGCCTGGAAAAGAGCTGGGCTTACAGATATAAGCCACTGTGCCTGGCCACTTATTTTTCAAATTTAATTGCCCTAATTAATAAAGAAGATATCAGTTCATATTTATTGGTCTTTAGGGTTTCTTATTTTGCAGATTGCCTGTTCTCCCCTTTTCCCTTTCGTTATGTTAAATTGTTAAATTAAGCAGGAGGCTATTGGCCCGAGGCTGTCTCTGTACTTTGAATTTCTATGTAACAAGTTGCAATTTAATTTAGCATGTAAACAAACCAAAATATAATTTAGGAGTCTATTTTTTTGTAGCAGAGAGCCAGGTCTCCACCAATCACAAGCAGCCAAGCCTCACCAATCACAGGCAGCCAACTGATCCGACCATATCCAAATAAGGCAAAGCCCAGCTATAACCTATCAAGCTATTTCTGTATTTTACTTCCATTTCCTGTCTATAAATACTCACTGCCCACTCAGAGATGAGCTTTCCAAACTTCTCCTGGTTCTGCATGCTGTCTGATTCCTGTCACTCTTTGCTCAAAAAAAATAAATAAATAAATAAACTGCTAGATTTATTTTTGTTCAAAGTTTTTCTTTTAACAGTTGTTTGTAGTTTTTGGAATTGACTTGTAGGAGTGCCTTATGTCTTTAGGAAACTAATTCTCTATATTGAAAATGTATTCTGCTAGTCACTGGTTTGTTGTTATACTTTGCTTACATTGTATTCAACATACAGAAGTTTTAAATTTAGTGTAGCCAAATTTATCAATTGCTACACTTAAGGATTCTACTTTCTCTGTCTTAATTAAGAAACATATATATTCCAAAGATGTAAAGATATTCCACTTTAATTCCTTCTAAAAGCTGTAAAGCTTTGATTTTTTTTTTTTTTTTTTTTTTTTTACATTTAGATCTTTGATCCACCTGGAGTTTAGAATATGATAGGACCTAAAGATGTTTTATGTGGGGTTTTCTGACTTGATAATCAATAATCCTATTCACTTAATATTTTTTTCCCACTGATTTGACCTTTTCCTGTTGCTCTTAAATGCCATCTTTGCCATATAACCAGTTTCTCTCTCTCTCTCTCTCTCTCTCTCACACACACACACACACACACACACACACACACACACACATAGTGTGTGTGAAACAACCAGAGAGAGATAGAGACCAACAACAACCAGTTTCTCTCTCTCTTTCTCTGTCTCTAACTCTCTGGTTGTTTCACACACACTCTGGGTGTGTATGTGTGAGGGGGGGGGGAGAGAGAGAGAGAGAGAGAGAGAGAAAGAGAGAATGTGTGTGTATTATGGGGTTCTAGACTCTATTCTGTTCAATTCATTAGTTTATTGTCTATGCCTGTGCCAATACCACAGCATCTTAATGGATATATGTTTAGAAGAGGTCTAGATGTCAGGTAGAAAGAGCCCCAGCTCTGTTCTACTGCTAAATTATCTTCCATTCTTTTCACTCATTATTCCTTTGTATGATTTTCAGAATTAGTTTACCAAACCCACCAAAATCATTGTCTGAATTTTGATGGATAAAATTTATTATTGTTAGGGGGGGTGGTAGATTTGCATAACAATAATATTGAGTCCTCCCACAAGACAGAAAACATTCTAAGAAGAGAAAATCAATTCTTAATTCTTACAAAACATCTGAAAAGGGCTGGATTTTATGTCCTCATCCCAGCCTGTAAAGACTGTCTAAAGAGCACCTACTAAGCTTAACTTGGCCCTCTGGCCTATTATCTATGTACATTTATAACAAGTCCCAGATGTCCATCAGACAGTCATGTTAGATGTCAGAAATGTGATTCTTAGTGCTGTTTGTCAGTATTCTACACAGAAACTCAGGAATGCATAAATCCTTTCCTGCCAATCAGCACTGTGACCTTTATACACAAAGTACAACAGAAGAGTAAAAATAAGAATACCACTGTATTAAGATCAAAGCAAACACCTGGTAATTCCCAGTGTAAACCTCTGTGTTTAGAAAAGTTTGTGTCATGTAGCTTAAGCATTTTACCCAAGCAAGGGCTTCTCCTCTCCTCCATAATCTAAATCTTGGGAACAACTTGGCGGTAAGCAGAAAGAGATAAAGGAGAAAGAAGACTGGCCTGAAGGGCAAATTCTGATACAACTTGACTAACCAACTTTAAGCTCAGAAGAGGTATTCAAAAAAAGGTGGCCATAGAGGGTGGCCTGACGTTAGGTCCGTAGTGAGAATCAAAAGAGAAGAGAAGATTAGGATTCTTGCTAAAGTACACTATATTCACTGCACCTAGTAAAACACAGCTCAATAAACATATAGGTGCCGACCAAGGAATAACACCTCCTCTTTCCTTGATAGAGAGTTAGGAAGATGGCAATGGAGGTGAGCTTGGCATGGGCAGATGGACCAACTCAGCTTCCCTCCCTCAAATTTTTGTACAGACCATTCACTCACTTACTTGTTGTTCAGTTATTTGGAGGACAGTATAGTCAATCCTTACTACCCAGATTACAAATTTGTGAGATCACCTGTCTTGGTCTACTTTGTGCTGCTGTAATAGAATACCACAGACTAGGCAATTTACAATGAACAGAAATGTGTTGGCTCATGACTCTGGAGGCTGGGAAGTCCAAGACTGAAGCGGCTGGCATCTAGCAAGGGACTACTTACTGCTTCACCCCACAAGGGAAGGGCAAAGAGAGGAGGAGAGAGAGACAAAAGGGAACCAGACTCGTCCTTTTATAAGGAAACAACTCCCAAAATAACGATCCTACTCCTGTGATAACAGCATTAATCCATTTATGAGGGCAGAGCCCTCACTGCCTAATAATTTCTTAAAGGTCTCACCACTTAATACTGTTACAATGGTAATTCGATTCTGACAGGAGCAGGGGAAGGGGGTTAATATTCAAACCACAGCATCACCTGTTCACTATAATTTATTTATGATCCTTAAATGCAGTGCTTTTGAAGTCGTTTGCAGATAAATGAAGAAGACTAAAAAGTTTGAGGCACTCAACACACACATTCCCAGTAGAGGTCAAAGCAACACCCTGCCTTCTTGTTTCAGCTCTCCTACCACAAATAAATGTCCTTCTTGCAGTCAACTTAATCTTGTATTTTTGCATCATATATATATATGTGTGTGTCCATATATATACTGTATATGGTGTAGTCCATGGTGTATATAAACACCGTGGAATACTATGGATCAGGACATCCTAATGGTGTAACTGCTATTAAGGGTTCATTTGTTCAACAGTTAAAGTCCTATGTCATCTGAGTTCAGACCATAGTAATCCAGGTTGGTTTCTATCTATTTAATATTTCTCCCAGTATGAAAGGATAAGATATATCCTTATATATAAAAAACATATACACCATGGAATACTATAAAGCCATTAAAAAGACTAAAATCATGTCTTTTGCAGCAAGATGGATAGAACTGGAGGCCTTTATCTTAAGTGAAACAACTTAGAAACAAAAAGTCAAATACTATGTGTTCTCACTTATAAGTGGAAGCTAAATAATGTATACACATGAATGTAGAGAGTGAAATAATAAATACTGGAGACTTGGAAGGGTAGAGGGGTGGGAGGTATGTGAAGGAAGGGAAATTACTTAAAGAGTACAATGTAGATCATTTGGGTGATAGTTACACTAAAAGCCCAGACTTCATCACTATATAATATATCCATAAATAAATAAATGTCCTTCTTGCAGTCAACTTAGTCCCATATTTTTGCATATGTATATACGTGTGTGTACATATATATAAGCATACACATATGATGCAAAAATGTGTGTACACATATAGGCATACACACATACATGCATACACACATACATACAGTATAAATACTATATAGAGAGTATATAGATATATAGTATATAGATCAAACTGCATTTGTACTTTTAAGTTTATACAAATTTTTTTAAATGTCAGAAAAGGTAAGACTAGATTGGGTGCCAGAAAACCTGGATTTCAGTCCAGGTTCTCCCACAAAATGAATATATTTCTTGGATATATCTTGGAATTTATCTTGGCCTTCATTCTTTCATCTATAAGATTAACAGCTTGCCTTCTAAGTTGGAAGACTTTGTTCAGAAGACAAAAGTGTGTCCTTAGTAGAAACTTTGATATAAATGGTAGCTGCTGGAGTTATGCAGGGCAATACCTGTGCAGCTTAATGCAGAGATCCTGCCTCCAACGTGCCTTATTTCTTCATTTTACAATGATTATAATGGCATTTGGGTTTTCTTCATCTCTGCAAGCTTGAGTGGACTAAGCTGTCTCCTCAGTGCCTCAGAAGATACTCTGCCTTCCCATGCTGATGTAGAAAGTTTCTTGACCTGTAAGATCCTGGGCCATGATAAATCCATTCCCAAAATAAAGGCCACTATGTGAGGTTTCTTGTCAGACAGTTAAAACTCTCATGGTTTCTCCCTGACTTTACTGCCAACTTCTCTTACATTCTAACAAACAATCTGACCTTTTCAGAGTCTCTGTTTCCTCTTCTACAAAAAGAGGCTATGCGACAATTGGAATTCCGCATCACCAGGATAGAGCAAACCATTAAGGGTGGGGACGCTTTCTTTGCACTCTTAGAATGTTTAAGTTCATGACACATGCACCTGTCTTCAGCCAAAGTGTAACTTCAAAATTGTTTAATTTAAATTTATCTATTTATTCTGCTGTTTTACCTTGTCAAGTTACTAACAGATAATTGCACAGGAGGAAATGAAATCCAATACATGATGGTAGTGGGAGATCATTTTACGGGCAAATTCCTGTCTTGGAAACACTTACTGAAATGGGACACAAGTGATTCAGCACAAAGAATACAGGGAGATGGTACCCCCCCAACACACACACCCTTTAATTAGATCCTTGACTTATTTAATGACACCTCTGGGTCTGGAAAGCTGTTATTGTTTAAGCGTTTAATGTGCCACAGTATTCAGGGAAAGGAGATTGGGAAGGAAACAGACAAAATGCTTTTAGGACTCAAGTTATTGGTGTGACCTGCCTGGCATCCCAAAGCAATTCTGGTGGTGATATTTTGCTTTCTTTCCCCCTTCTGGGTGTAGATATTGGTGGAAAGATGCTTCTGGAAACTTTGTGCAGTAATTGCCCTCCCTCAGAAGTTTATTTTATAACCTAGTGACGATGTATATCTCCAGTTCCTGCCTCAGCACATTCATAATCAGTAAGAAGTATTTTTTTTCCTGTAGTTATTCTTCACCTTGGGGGAAAAAAATCAGAGTACAAAAAGAATGGGCCAGAAATGCAATTATTGGCAGGGCACAGTGGCTCACTCCTATAATCTCAGCACTTTGGGAAGCCAAGGCAGGTGGATCACCTGAGGTCAGGAGTTCAGGACCAGCCTGGCCACCACAGTGAAACTCCATCTCTACTAAACATACAAAAATTAGCCGTGTATGGTGGTGCATGCCTGTAATTCCAGCTACTAGGGAGGCTGAGGCAAGAGAATCACTTGAACTCAGGAGGCGGAGGTTGAAGTGAGCTGAGATCGAGCCCCTGCACTCCAGCCTGGTGACAGAACAAGACTCTGTCTCAAATAAAAAGAAAGAAAGAAAAAGAAATACAATTATTTTTCTAAAACTGAATGTACTTTATTACTAGATTATATTTCAAATGGAATATAGAAGCCTGGTCTCAGTAACTTTGAGCTCCTCCTCCCACTGTGGTTGCCTCTAAGCATGCTTGGTTTCACCTCTCCATGCATTCATCAACCTGTTTCCAGTCCTTGTCTTTCTGGGTGAATGTACAGGAGTAAAATGCAAACCTCCTACCAGAACAAGCATGTATTCCGGGTGAGCAGCGTCTGGATTCAATCATCTTTTTCCTCTTCTCGCTGGGGCTGTTTCTATTGCCGGCAGTGTCTCATTCAATATATTTTTCTGTCTACATTTAGCATCTCCTTGTATTTCTCCTCTCAATCCTGTTGTGCATCCTTTGTGACCTTTTCCACATGAATCAAACACCAGAGAGTATAGGTAAGAGAGCTGAAAACATGGGATAGAACTCTGAGATAACTTAATAGAACTCTCGGCTGGTAAAGAAACTCCTACAGGTAAGGAAACTGAGGTTCAGGGACACATTTGGGGCAGAATGGGAACTAGATGCCAGGGCATCCCAGAAGCCAACTAATCCCCCCTTGGTAGGAATAAATAGTTCCCATTTTCCTAAGATCTGAGGTTGAGAGTTGGGGTGTGTCAGCAGTGACATGTCTGAGCTGCACAGAGGATGGTGTATTGTTTTCAAATGCAGCTTTTTCTCTGATGGAAAACCTGCAGTTCTTCAGAGAACTGCATAATTCTTGTAACCACTGTCTCTCGGCAAGTAGCTGTTCCCTGCCTCCGTGTGCTCATCTGCAAAATGAAGGAAACAGCGTACTCTTACAAGGTTTAAATGATATAATAAAGATAAAGCACTTAGCATAGCTTTTGATATAGAGTAAGTGCTCAATAGATGTTAGTTATTATTAAATCATTACCATCACCATCATCATCACCATCGTCTTATCACTTACTGTTTGGAGACCTCTGCTACACTTTGATGCTTGAGTCATTCTGTAAAACAGCAGTACCACTGTAAGAATTCTTCCAGTCATTCATTGCCAGATATTTATGTAAAGGGTAATTGGCAAAATAGCACTTCCTTTCTCTGCAGGGTGGGAAAGGATGCCCTTGTTAGCTTTTCTTTCCTACTGAAAAAATGCTAGGCCATAAATAAATATTGAAATATGAAATACTCAATGAATGAATGAAAGTAACATGGGGGTATAACTAGAAAAAAAGCCTGCAAAATGTTATAATCAACTTTGAGTTTCAATATACTATTAACAGTGACAGAAATGACTACAAAGAGGGCTTAGGGACCAGACGGATTTCCTCTTTGGATGATCAGACATCTGCATTAACTGTTCTTCTTTATTCTTTTCCTTCCCAGCCGAAAGGATTCGGTATACCTCTGCTAAGGCCTGAAGATGTGTCTGCCTGGAGTAACTACAACCTTCTATAAACAAAAAATGAAGGTTGGAAATAATCTGGGTTGCCAGAAAAAATAAAGGAAGCACAACTACATGCGAATTTCAAATAAATAACAAAATTATTTTAGTAGGTCTCATATACTGAATGAGCATCTGTTATTATTGATACTTGGTTTTGCTTTGCTTTGTTTCTACATCTGGCAATCCTTCAAATACTCCCCATTTTCCCTACTTGGCATATAAAACATAGGTGATTTAGTAGTCTGTCTGGCAGTGTCTGGTTAGAGCTTATTTGGATTATGAAGAGACGAGACAAGAGCACTGTGCATAAAATCAAGGATCTCCCTGAGAAGACACAGAGGGGCCTCCACAGGCTAATTAATCCACCGCCTGAAACTGTACCACGTACAGAAGGGGTTAAGATTTATTGTGAGAGGGGAAGAATTAGAAAAGACTTAGATTTTAGAGAGTATAACATCTTCATAAAGGCCTATTTTTAAGAGGTATTTTTAGAACAGTGCATTACCTGATTCCCATGGGGGAATTCTATGTTTTAATAAACTGCAAAGACTCAATAATTGGCTATTATATTTGTGCTAATTTCACTATCCCAGAATACCTTAGTATTTTGGATATGGGGAGTGACATCCTGACCCCGAAAAATTATGAGCCAGACATTTAACACATGTTACTTCAACTAGTCCACAAAACAATCCTATGAAATAGAAATTGGGGTTCAGAAAGTCAAAAAATAAATGAAAAATGTGTGCATATCATATGACCTATTAATGCCACCCTTGGTTATTTCCCCTCAAGAAATACAAACTAGGCTGTGCACAGTGGCTTACACCTGTAATCCCAACACTTTGGGAGGCCAAGGCAGGTGGATCGCTTGAGGTCAGGAGTTCGATACCAGCCTGGGCAACATGGTGAAACCCTGTCCCTACTAAAAATACAGAAATTAGCTGGGCATGGTAGCACATGCCTGTAATCCTAGGCACTTGGGAGGCTGAGGCAGAAGAATCGCTTGAACCCGGGAGGCAGAGGTGAGCAGCGTTCACACTACTGCACTCCAGGCTGGGCGACAGAGCAAGACTCTGTCTCAAAACAAACAAACAAACAAATAAAAACTTATGTTAATACAAAAATCTATACACACGTGGTGATAGCAGTTTTACTTGCAATTGCCCCAAAATGTAAACTTTATTCGTAATTGCCCCAAATTGCCCCTAAATGCCCTTCAATGGGTAAAAAACAAGCAAACTTCAGCACATCCATACAATGAAATGCTATTCAGCATTACAAGGAATAAACTACTGGTACACACAACATGTAGATGAATTTCAAGGCATCATTTTGAGTGAAAGAAACCAGTCTCAAAATGTTACCTGCTGTGTGATTTCATTTGTACGACATTCTTGAAAAGACAAGCCCATGGTGACAGAGAACACACCACAGTGTTTGCCAGGGGTTGGCATGGGGATTAGAGCATGACTCTACAAGGATAGCAGGACGGAGTTTGCTGGGGTGATGAAACTGTTCTGTATTCTTATTATGGTGGTTACATAAATATATGCCTACACAGTCATAAAACTATACACGAAAAAGTCAGTTTTACTACATGATAAGGTTAAAATATAAAATTAACTTAAAATTCAGAAATAGCAAACTTGAGGGTTGGAATTCAAATATTGATCTCTTCAACCCCATTAGACAACTCCCTAAAAGCAACTACAATTCAGTTGACAATGTTTCAAGATGGCAAGGACACTGCTACATATGTAAACATATTATATACATACACACACACATACATTACATATGTGTGTATATATATTCCTTTTCCAAGTGCTTAGCATAGTGTCTGGAAAGTTCTGCAGGAATAGCTTGAATTTTTGGCCTCTAATACTCTATTTGCTTAATTGCTCAATGCCCCTGCCAGTTGGGAGCTTGACTAATCACCTATGCTAATATAAAGTCAGTGCCAATGGAAGCTGTCATTTTTCTGTCCTTCAGCTGAAAGACTTTCTTTTTTTTTAGACAGAGTCTCCCTCTGTCACCCAGGCTGGAGTGCAGTGGCACAATCTCAGCTTACTACAACCTCCGCCTCCCAGGTTCAAGTGACTCTCCTGCCTCAGCCTCCCAAGTAGCTGGGATTACAGGCATGTGCCATGACTCACTAATTTTTTTGTATTTTAGTAGAGACAGGGTTTCACTGTGTTAGCCAGGCTGGTCTCGATCTCCTCACCTCGTGGTCTGCCCGCCTCTGCCTCCCAAAGTGCTGGGATTACAGGCGTGAGCCACTGCACCTGGCCTCAACTGGAAGACTTTCAAGTCCCCCGTATGGTTTTCATCTGACCTTTCCCTTGAGCCCCTGGCTCAACAGCCCTGTGTCAATATCTACCAGTCACCTCAAACTCAACGTGGCCTAAACAGAACTATTGAGTTCTTGCCCCCTACATAAAACTAGAAACCAAAAACCTCAAAATTAAAGGAAATTTTTTTTCCATTTCAGTAAATGGCACCAACATTCATCCAGGTGCTCAAGCCAAAAACTAAATATCACTCTTGATTCCTCCATTCTCTCACCTTCCCATTGTGAGCCCATCCACCCCCATCAAATCCATCATCATCCTCCATCTTCATCCCTCTCACCCTGGTCCCATCTTCTACCTGGAAAACTGCAAAGAACCTTGTCTTTGACATACCAGCTTCCACACTTGCCCTGCTATGGGCCATTTTCTGCAGAATGAACTGGTGTTTTAAATTAAAATTACATCATGCTACCAAAGCCCTACCCTGCTTTCTTTCATGCTTCAAGTACAACTCATTGCCAAACCTGCTATGATTTGACCCTTTCTCACCTCTCTGATCCTGTCTCTTTTCACTGTCCCTTTCACATAGGCTTCAGGTACCCAGGTACCTTTGCTTTTTTTTTTTTTTTTTTTTT